>CM053791.1:222153997-222446497 GCA_028749045.1 Cupressus sempervirens
GTTGTATGGCTTCGCTGGCACATCAAACAAATTCAACGGTTCTTTGCACACTGCAAATATCTAGAGTATCTGTACATCGACGACAACCAGCTCAGCGGCGAGATTCCTCCGAGACTATCGGGTGCTGACAAGCTCCAGGGATTGTTTTTAGAGAAAAATAAGTTCCGAGGCAAGATTTCACCCGCAATTCGCCAAGCAACGAGTCTGATTCGATTGACGATAAGCAACAACCGCTTCGACGGAGTAATTCCTCCGGAAGTTGGGCTGCTTACAGAACTTCAAGTGTTTGAAGCTAGCAACAACCACCTCTCAGGCCCCATTCCACCTGAGCTCCGGAGTTTGAGTTTGGTCAACATTCTCCTGCTGGACCACAATTTTCTCTCACAAGGAATTCCTGACGAAATAATGTCACTGAAGTATCTCACTCAGCTCAATTTGGGTTACAATAGGCTTACGCGCGAAATCCCTGGATCATTTAGCAAAATAAATACTCTTGATTTGTCAAACAATATTCTTTCTGCAAGGGTTCCTCTCGAATATGGATGACCGAATCTAAACGTTTTCAATGTATCCAACAATCGCTTGTCTGGGTGCATTCCGGATGGCTTAGACAATGCGGCTTACAAGAACAGCTTTGTCGGTAACCCGAAGCTATGTGGAAGGCGGAATCTAATGCTACCTTCGTGTTCATCTTCAAGTAAAATGTCACCTCAGAGGTTAGTGACCATTCTGGTACCATCTTTATTTATAGTTGCCGTCATTACCTTGGGCTGCATTTATCTGTCTCGCTCCTCGAAGCGGCGTTACGCAGACACGCAGTCGTGGAAGATGCCGCCGTTCCATTCAACAGAAGTGGACGAGGCATTCATCCTTCGCAATCTGAGAGAGAGTAACGTGAGGGGCTCTGGAGGCTCTGGAGTCTTCACTTGAAATGCAACAGAGAAGCTTCAAGATTGCAAGCTGTTAAGAAAATCCCGAACACAAGCAGAACGGGAAGAGTGAGTAAAATGGGGGGAAGTGGAGGTGGACAAATTGGGTCTCATCAGGCATGCTAACATCTTGAAGCTTCTCTGTTGCATTTCAAGTGAAGACTCCGATTGGAAGCTGTTAGTGTACGAGTTCATGCCCAACGGCAGCTTGTTCGACTATCTGCACGGAAATCGATCTGGACCACAGGTAAATCTCCAATGGCCGATCCGTTATCAGATTGCTCTTGGTCTAGCTCGGGGACTGAGTTATATGCATAGAGATGTGAAATCGAGCAACATTTTGCTGGATGAGGTATCTGGGGTATCCAAAGAGCTAAACAAGCTAGGGTATGAGTTCACGGTTTCTGGTTACGTAGGGTCCCACGGATACATCGCCCCAGGTATAAAAACTCACTCTTTCACAAATTAGATTGGTTTTTTCTTGCGCAAACTATCTTCTGCTTTTTATTATTATTGGGAATTGTGATGCAGAATATGCGGAGAGGCTAAAGGTGAACGAGAAGAGATGTGTGTACAGTTTCGGAGTGGTGATGTTAGAGCTGGTTAGCGGGATGAAAGCGACGGGTGAGGCGGAGTATGGAGAGGACGGGGACATCGTGGAATGGATACGCAACAGAATTCTGATAGGCGGACAAGAGATGGCTGTGTTTGACGATCGCATGGTGGGAGATAAGTGCATCGAACAAATTATGCGTGTCTTGCATTTGGGTTTGGTTTGCACAAATAGAGTGCCTAACCAGCGGCCTTCTATGAGAAAAGTAGTGGAGAGATTAGTAACGTGCAGTGGAGATAACTGCAAAGAGAAATTTGATCAGCATCACGCAAGATTTTAATGAGCGAATCCGATAGCGAGGATGAAGCTGTTTACTGTCCAGAGGACGATTAATTGTAACACGTGCATCACTCCATAGGCTAGACTGATGTCGGCTTGTTTTTCCTTTATGACGGAAAAGTAGAAGCTGATTGTTTCATAGGCATGTATTTAAAATTAAATGTTAGCAGCTTTTGCACGTCCGTCGAAATAAGAAACCTTGACCATGTGATTTTCCTAACATTTCCTCATAAATATTATAATATTTACAATGTGTCTTCTAATATGTTTTGTGAAGTATTAATTGAATTTGTTAATTATTAATAAAAACATAATTATTTTATTTTTTAATTGTATTTTTAATCTAATTATATATACTTTAATTTTCTCACAATGTAATTATATTATATAATACATCATAAATAATTGAATTTATTCTAATTTTCTAACAAACTAATTATATTATATAACAAATCATAAAGTAATTGGCAAATATTATTAAATGAAAAGAATTCATGACCTTTTAATGTGAAAGTGGCAAAAATAGTGACAAAACAACTTCCTTTCTCCGACGACAGTGATAGGCTTGTTCCTCCATGTTTTTAATACATTTAATATGATTAAAAACTCTTCCTCTTCCCTCTGTCGCTCGGCAGATTTTGTTCCCCCTATCTCTCATATGGCTTCGTCTAGGGCATCAATGGCTTCTATCAATCTGAAATTGGTTGATCCCCCCAAAACCATCAACTCTTTGCTTGCAATACCCAAATCATTCTTTGAGGCGGTTGCTAACTCTTGCATTGCCATTGACGTAAGCACAAGGTTTGATTTGTCAAGTATTCATGGGGTCTGTGAATCTGGTAAGAAAAATGGGGTTATTGCTTTACCTTTCTTGGTTCCTTCGAATTCGGCAATGCCTATTGAAATTGTGATAGAAAAAAATAGATTAAGGATTTCGGCTATTTCTTTTGCTATTTTTGAAGTAGATATATGCCCTTGCAAGAAATTTTGTTATGATTGGCTACATAACAACTTGAACTTGAAACTTGGATTTCATATTTCGTTTTGCAGACAAATTCAAAAAGGTTTATATATTAGTTTCTTTGTCAATCTTGAATCCCAAGCCAAAGTGCTTAAAAAACAATATTGGACAACGGGTTCTACCTCCTTTTGAGCCTTGGCTTGGTCCCTCGAGACCATTAATGAGGAAGTTCTTTCCCTCTCAGCCCCTCAATGAATCTTGGTCAAACAAATCTTGTTGTTTCTATTGTGTTTCCTTCCACAATTGCTTTAACCACTTGGTAAAGTCTTTTAAATAGATGATACTATGAGACTGGTTGCTCATATGGATGCTAGGAGACTTATTTCATTGATTCCTGGTAGATATCAACATTAGCATCAATGAGTATAATTAATCCTGCTCTATTGAAGTTCTTCGAGGTTTGTATGCTTGTTTCCCATGCAGAAGGAAGGGAATTTGAGGAAGGATTACCCCATCATTAGAAAAAACCTCTATCGGCTAAGCCCTCACCTCCCCCACACACCCGACCCCCTCAAAAAAAAAACCACCAATTTTGCTAACCCTCATGTGGATTCCTCTATGATCAAAACCCCTCTTGCAGATGAATATCCCACTCCCCTCTCCGCTTTGGTTTCCAGCACCCCATCCATTCCTTCTACTTCTTCCCCTACTTTAATCTTGACTAGTTCCTTGTCTAGCAAAAATGAGAATCAAAATGATGGCTTTCAAAGTGTAACTAAAAAATGTCGATGAACGAAATAAGTAGGCTAACACCTCCATCATGTGCTCTCAATCTTTAAGTCCTCTACTAGCCTATAGCACAAACAATCATGTCCTAGTCATCTCTCAAGAGACCTAAATTATTTCCCCCCTCCCCAACCACTATGATCAATAGGGAACTTGTTGTCATTTTCATAGTCTTTGTCCCTCCCCAAATCCTCCCTCATAAAACTTTCAAAGAGCTTGGCAATGACTACATGATTGAGGTCATTCATTCTTGTAAGAAATACCTAGATTCTACATCTCCACTTTAAGCAGTTCATGGATGTGGATATCTTGTCCCCTACTATCTCAAATAATTATTATGAATTCAAGGGAGATTTTCCAACATTGAAATGATGGGAAACACCTTTGGGTTCCAAGAATACGAACTCTTCCAATAAAAACAACAAGACATCCTCTTTGTTGCTATTTCCCCAACTATGGGGTCAGCTGACTATTTGTTAGTACCTAATATGGTCACACATTTAAAACCTCAAGTTAAGAGTTTTTTAACCACTTCGAACTGAAGTTCGAAGTAGTTCAAAGTGCTTCAAAGCAGTTCAATGGTTCAAATGGGTTTGAAAATGCAGGATCACTTTGAACAAGTTTAGAATTTCATCATTTAACCTTAAGTTCTACCAGTTCATAGTTTTGAGAAAGTGCAAAGTACAAGTCAAGATGGAGGTCAGTTCAGTGGTTTAGAAAGGTTCATCTTCCAAGTTCATTGGTTGAAAAAAGTTGAACAGCAAATTCTAGTTTTCAACATGAGTTCAATGTTGATGTTTGAAGATCCAGCATCTACAGGGTCACATAAGAAGATTCAGAGGCTCACATTGCTAAATTGGGAACACAGTCCAATGCTTTAGTATACAGTCTTAAACACTTTAAATTTAGGATAGAAAGCTTGAAGTTTAAGTAAAGCTTTTATGTTGGATGATGATGATATCCGACTACGAATACTCCGCAAGAGCAATAGCAATTATAAGAAGAACATCCATGGATTGAGAGTGGCCATTTATACTGTTATAGAGGTTCAAATAAATGCCAAACCAAATGTCTCCATTCAGAACACATGTACTCAGAATGGTTCTTCTCAGAATGGTATCAGGTCCCAACTAAAATATGGAGGTGCTGCGACCTTGAAGCCATGAAATTTATTGGATTTTTTGTGCTACACATGTGCCACGGAGTGATCTGGCATCACAGGTTTATATTGTCATAGCCTCGTGTTTTCTATGATGTTCACAGAATGTTATGATTGTTGAGTGTGATGAAGGTGGCCTTTTGATCGACAATAACCACCATGAACCCCACAGATCTGCCTATAGCCATACGTATGCACATGGTGCATGGAAAATATGTATCAGATACTTGCACCTCCCAATTTAAATATTAGTGATACAGTTATAGCATTTGTAGACAGGATTATATTGACTCAGGATTCAACATGGAAATTGTTTGGACTATTATGAAGCCTCTGTTAGAACCCATTGTCACCCCAGAGACTTTATGCTACTATCTTGTTCGGGAGTAACAAGATTTATTGCAGCAAAATAATGCTATTAACAGGGAGGCATGTTCAAAATAGTGTCCAATGATCAGTAGGGAATTTCAATTCAGCAAGTCGGATTTTTTGACAGTCATATAGACCCTCAAACAAAGATCTGTAACTTTTGACTCAGACATTATTTTCAAAATCGTCCTAGTGAGAATGTGGAGAACTAGGATTCGGATAACATATCCAAAATGCAGCAAGATCCAACTGTGGGATAAATAGATATGCCTCCCACACCGAGACCCATTGTTTCTGACAGAGTTATTTCGAATCCGCCCAGAATCAAGAGTATTTTCATATTGGAATAATATAATAATGTGCCACTTGTCCAAGTCTCATTTAATATTTCAAATTAATCTTATAAAAAATTTACATCAATGTTTTATAAGATTATCAAAACATAAATGAGAGAAAAAGGAAGAAAGTGGAAAACCATAAACTTTAAATAAGGTTTATCAAGAAAAACCAATGGTAGAGGAAAATTGAAAAGTTTCCATGGGAATGACTTTAGAAATAATATTTATTTCCAAGAATCAGCTATGGGAAAGGAAATGGAGATGGACAAAGAGAGGAATAAATAAAGGACAGAGGGATTTAGAAGGGGTTCCAGTTTTTCTGAGTTTTGGCTAAGAGACTTTGGGCTACAGCAGAACAGAGGCTGTGAATATAGTGATAGGGGGAAGATTAGATTTCTCTGAGACTTTGTGCTACAGGGGGTCCCATTCTTATTCCTGTTACATTTGGGCTTCTTCCAGGCTGTAGACTTTGGGCTTCAGGTAGGGAGGAGATCTTCCAAAAAACTATTCTATTTCCTTGGGAGATAGGGAAAGGCAGAGTAGGAGAAATTTTCTTTCTTTTCAGAACTGTGTGTTTGAAATGAAGGTTAAATTTTGGTGTTTAAAGTAATATTGTAGGAAAAGTTTCTGTTTCCTTTGAATAATGACCAGATTTTAATGTGTGAAGGAGGCTTTGTAATCTTTTACAGTCAGGGAAGGAAGGCTAAAGGTTAAACATATTATACTTTGGTGATAATGTATTTTTCCTTCCTCTGAATTTTTACTTTGAGTCAATTCCATTTTATCTGAAACTGCAGTCTATTGTCATTGTTTCTTTATTACATTGACATTCCAAATATTCTGCAAGGTTCTGATTTTAATTCTCTCAAGGAGATAAATGACACTGTTTCATCCTTATCACATAAAGCAATGACCAGCAAATGAACTTTGCGTCATCTGGTGTTCTTTTCTTTCTTTTCATGCTGTAGTATAGATTTCTGCATCTACGTTGTATTTACAGGTAGATGTTTGATATTCTTTTGTGCTTTCTAGTTAAAAGCATCAACATTTGATTCATTGAATATCTTATATGGGGAGTTGTACTTGATAAAAATTTAGAGGAAGGTTATCAATCCCATGATAACCTATCCAACTATTGGTGTTAGCTTGTCCTTCCACTTGGGCATTCAGGGTCAGATTTGCACATATTCTCTCAAAGGACAATCTATTCACTAAAAGATTTTTGGGGACTTTGCTGGGGAAAGAATTGCAATTTCAGTGTTTTCTTTTCTTAGAAATCTGAAGTTACCTTCCCAAAGATGGAGGTTGGCGGCTCTATGGAGGAAGAATGTCAAAAAGCCTTCCTTACATATCAAGAAATCTTGAAGGAATGGGTTCTAGCAAGAGATGAAGATAACTCAAAAATCTTTATCTTCATCGCGCCTTTCAAAGATAATCCTATCAGAGAGGTTACTGAAGAGGTTGCAAAGCTAGTAGACTGGCTAAAATCCTTTTATGGTGCCATCCTCATAAAGAAGAAACCCCAAGTGCAAGATCTAGAAAAAGAAAGACATGCATGTGAGAAAGAAGAAATAGTTGAAGTGGAACACAAGCAGGGGAAAGATCTTGAAGGAGAACAAACTGGAAGCCGACAAGATGATGAATATCTAGATGCTCTTCAGTCGCATGTGATTCCCATCTCCACATCACATCTAGTGAGTTGTGAGGTTGAGGTAGAGACTTCAGATTGCCCATCCTTATTCTCTTTTGATAAAAAATTTAATTGTACATAGAAAGAGGATGATGCCTCTTTTCAGTTTGTTTCTATGACTATGGAGACTTGTACAAAATCTTTGCCTATGACTGCATGCCATGAGGATAATTCATGTTTTGATACCCAAGAAGTGAGTAAAAGTTTTGATTTCCATCTTATGTGCCAAAATGAAAGTATGGACAACATTGTAATGGTAGGGAATCAATTAGAGGAGGTAAATGATGGAGGTATGCAGGATAGTGAAAGTATATTATGCTCACCTACAAAAATCGTTGAAGATTTCAACAAAGAACTATGTTCAAAGAATGACAGTCCATTGAAGGTAGTTATGCATGGATAAAATTTTATAGCCAAGGGTCATGATGATCATTGTTCGCCTAAAGATTTGGTTGAAACATTTTCTAGTCATGCCATGTTTGAAAATAAGTCTTTTAATGTCATGATGGATTGTGAAGTTATTAGCTTTGTGGATGTGAATGTTGAGCACAAACCTTCCCCAAAATCTTTTCATTTTAGAAATAATACAGCAACAAATCCTATTAATACTACTAATGTTAAAGAAGGTGCCTCTAGATTTTTCTCTACATGTTTTGAAAGTTTCAGTTTTAAGAGTGACAATGGTCACCTTGTTTGAAAGGCTTTTAGTTACAAGGAATTAGACAATTTGCCACTGGAATTTTAGTCTTTCACCTTTGATATTGATCCCCTCTCTTTGAAAAGCCTCCTTGATGAAAGGACTCAAGATAAGATGCAGCCTAAAGATGAACTTTCCATTCCCTTGAAAGATGAAGGTGCTGAAATCAATAATCAGTTTGTAGATTTACCATCTGAAGCATGGAGAAGAACATCATTTAACCAAGAAGGAGAAATTGTGGATGAATTCTTGCTATATCTTCAGCCAAGAGACCTCTCTCAAACTAGCCCTTTTAATGATGATTTGATTCTTCATAAAGATGGGGTAAAGATGCCTTTGGATGAAGATATTTTTGCTGAATTTCTTGTTGAGAGGAAGAGGTATGAAAGTGACTTTCAATCGAGTAGTGATTGAACTGGTATGTTGAAGGACACTCTTTTTAATAAAGAAGAAGAAACCATAAACACACTCTTATCAGCACTCAAGCCGGACCATTTCTTTGATGATGCCTTAGGTACTTGTTTAGATCAATTTTAGGATGAAGTATTCATTGATAATTTTCCTTTTCATTCATCTATACATGGCTTTACTGATTTGTACTATGGAAGAAATGCTGGAACATGTGATGGCATTTTGAAAAAAGAAAGAGATGGAGTTTGTGGCATATTGGATGACAATATAGTTCTTGAAAGAGATCAAGAGAATAGATACTCAAAGGCTAATCCTATGTTGGATGAGGCATCTCTATGGTTACAAGTTGATCATGACCATGTGCAAGAGTTGAATCTTCATGACAGCATTTCCAGTTGTTGCATATCATCTTTTAGTGAGCTTCCTAAACTTTATGCTTTGTAGCCTAGAGTGGAATCTACACTTGGAGATGTGAAGGATCAAATCTCAAGTGAAGGAGAGTATTATGATGAGCTATGGCTATTTGGAAAGGAATGTTGGATCAGCATGTGTATTTACATTGCTAGTTCAAAGTTTGGCATTGAAAGGGTCGTCAACAAGCAATGGTTTGAACTTGTTCCCTTAAGGTATGATTTTCTGATCCAGAAGGGCTCCTACTTCTCCCAACCGATAAATGGATTTGCACAACTTATTCTTTCTTTTGGTTCTCTGGGTAGGTTTTCTTCCTACCTTTGTAAATATTGTAAATACGTTTTTGTTGTACGTAGTGGTAGTTGGAATAATGTGCCAGCCTCGTGTTTGCTGGTAGTTTAGGTGTTGGTTGTTAGTTTTGTTTGTTGGTTTTCCCCTGCTCCCCTCCACCCTCTCTGCAAGCAGCTCCCGGTCTTCTCTTCTTTTTGACCCTATTTGCCCTCAGATAAGGCACTGCTCTTCTCCTAGAGATTTTTGGAGTTCTCTACTTTTGCATCAAAATCAGTCCCACAGTCAAAGCCCTTGTTAGTACCTAATGTGGTCACACATTTAAAACCTCAAGTTTGGAGTTTTTGAACCACTTTGAACTGAAGTTTGAAGTAGTTCAAAGTGCTTCAAAGCAGTTCGATGGCTCAAATGGGTTTGAAAATGTAGGATCAATTTCAACAAGTTCAGAATTTCATCATTTAAGCTTAAGTTCTACCAGTTCATAGTTTTGAGAAAGTGGAAAGTACAAGTCAAGATGGAGGCCATTTCAATGGTTTAGAAAGGTTCATCTTCCAAGTTCATTGGTTGAAAAAAGTTGAAGTGCAAATTCTAGTTTTCAACATGAGTTCAATGTTGATGTTTGAAGATCTAGCATCTACAAGGTCACATAAGTAGATTCAGAGGCTCACATTGTTGAATTCGGAACACAGTCCAATGCTTTAGTATACAGTCTCAAACACTTTAAATTTAGGATAGAAAGCTTGAAGTTTAAGTAAAGCTTTTATGTTGGATGATGATAATATCCGACTGTGAATACTCGGCAAGAGCAATAGAAATTATAAGAAGAACATCCATGGATTGAGAGTGGCCATTTATACTGTTATAGAGGTTCAAATAAATGCCAAACCAAATGTCTCCATTCAGAACACATATACTCAGAATGGTTCTTCTCAAAATGGTATCGGGTCCCGACTAAAATATGGAGGTGCTGCGACCTCAAAGCCATGAAATTTATTGGATTTGTTGTGCTACATAGGTGGCACGGAGTGATCTGGCATCACAAGTTTATATTGTCAAAGCCTCTTGTTTTCTATGATGCTGACAAAATGTTATGATTGTTGAGTGTGATGAAGGTGGCCTTTTGATCGACAATAACCACCATGAACCCCGCGGATCTGCCTATAGCCATACGTATGCACATGGTGCAGATGGAAAACATGTATCAGATACTTGCACCTCCCAATTTAAATATTAGTGATACAGTTATAGCATTTGTAGATAGGATTATATTGACTCAGGATTCAACACGAAAATTGTTTGGACTATTATGAAGCCTCTGTTAGAACCCATCGTTAGCCTAGAGACTTTATGCTACTATCTTGTTCGAGAGTAACAAGATTTATTGCAGAAAAATAATGCTATTAACAGGGAGGCATGTTCAAAATAGTGTCCAATGATCAGTAGGGAATTTCAATTCAACAAATCGGATTTTTTGATGGTCATATAGACCCTCAAACAGAGATCTGTAACATTTGACTGAGACATTATTTTCAAAATCGTCTCAGTGAGAATGTGGAGAACTAGGATTTAGATAACATATCCAAAATTCAGCAAGATCCAACAGTGGGATAAATAGTAATGCCTCCCACCCCGAGACCCATTTTTTCTGACAGAGTTATTTTGAATCCATCCAGAATCAAGAGTATTTTCATATTGGAATAATATAATAATGTGCCACTTGTCCAAGTCTCATTTAATATTTAAAATTAATCTTATAAAACATTTACATCAATTTTTTATAAGATTATCAAAAAATAAATGAGAGAAAAAGCAAGAAAGTGGAAAAACATAAACTTTAAATAAGGTTTATCAAGAAAAACCAATGGTAGAGGAAAATTGAAAAGTTTCCATGGGAATGACTTTAGAAATAATATTTATTTCCAAGAATCAATTACGGGAAAGGAAATGGAGACGGACAAAGAGAAGAATAAATAAAGGACAGCGAGATTTAGAAGGGGTTCTAGTTTTTCTGAGTTTTGGCTGAGAGACTTTGGGCTACATCAGAACAGAGGCTGTGAATACAGTGATAGGGGGAAGATTGGATTTCTCTGAGACTTTATGCTACAGGGGGTCCCATTCTTTTTCCTATTCCATTCGAGCTTCTTCCAGGCTGCAAACTTTGGGCTTCAGGTAGGGAGGAGATCTTCCAAAAAACCATTCTATTTCCTTGGGAGACAGGGAAAGGCAGAGTAGGAGAAATTTTCTTTCTTTTCAGAACTGTTTGTTTGAAATGAAGATTAAATTTTGGTGTTTAAAGTAATATTGTAGGAAAAGTTTCTCTTTCCTTTGAATAATGACCAGATTGTAAGGCATGAAGGAGGCTTTGTAATCTTTTACAATCAGGGAAGGGAGGCTAAAGGTTAAACATATTATACTTTGGTGATAATGTATTTTTCCTTCCACTGAATTTGGACTTTGAGTCAATTCCAATTTTCTCTGAAATTGCAGTCTGTTGTCATTGTTTCTTTATTACATTGACATTCCAAATATTCGGCAAGGTTCTTATTTTAATTCTCTTAGGGAGGTAAATGACACTATTTCATTCTTATCACATAATGCAATGACCGGCAAATGAACTTTGTGTCATCTGTTGTTCTTTGCTTTCTTTTCATGCTGTATATAGATTTCCGCATATACATTGTATTTACAGGTAGATGTTTGATATTCTTTTGTGCTTTCTGGTTAAAAGAATCCACATTTGATTCATTGAATATCTTATACGGGGAGCTATACCAGATAAAAATTTAGAGGAAGGTTATCAATCCCATGATAACCTATCCAACTATTGGTGTTAGCTTGTCCTTCCAATTGGGCATTCAGGGTCAGATTTGCACATATTCTCTCGAAGGTCAATTTGTTTAGTAACACTATTGTTCTCCACCCCAGACCCCAATGTTTCCTCATAAATTGCATGTCATGGAACATAAGGGGGCTTGAATGCCTTGATAGGTATTTTTTTATTAATTTTATTTAGATACCTATAATTCCATGGATTTCTTGATGTTACAGGAGATTAAAGCTATTGATTTCATACTTGAAACCAATCTTAACTTCCTATGGAAAAATGTGATCAAATTTTGTACTAACCACCTTAGAGGTAGGGGTGGTGTTATGTTTATAATTAACCCAAGATGGAGGAATTATATCAATGGTAATGGGATCTCCCCTTGTAACAGAGTAGTGTGGATTACTATTAATTAGAACAACAATCCCTTTGGCATTTTCTCTATTTATGCCTCAAATAATTTTAGGGAGAGAGTGATCCTCTAGGACTAGTTGGCTACTCTCCCTAATATCCCATGGCTTGTGGGTGGGAATTTCAATATGGCTGAATACCAAGAAGATAAAATTGGTATTCTTCCATTTGCTTCGAGAGACATGGAAAAAATCCACTGGAATAGAATGAAAAATGCGAAACATCTCTTTGACCCCTTAACTAGTAATAAAGATACTAATCCAGGATTATTGCATACTTAGTTTAATTTCCAACAAACACCCTCTAGAATATATTCTAGATTAGGCCATTTCTATGCTAATAAAAATTTATTCTTTGTCTTTCTTGATAACCGAGGTGACACTGTTCTTGTCACCTCTACTTCCCTTTCTGATCACCATCCTATCTCTACTTCCATTATGATTAATAATTCTCATGTGCACAACAAAGGCTCTAATTCTACATTTATTCTAAATACTAGTCTTCTTAAAGATGAAGACATATATGTTTCCATTCATATCATTAGACTCATTAATTGGAACAACTATCCCACTAGTTCTCATATGCATACATGGAACATGAAAATTCTCACTTTGTAGAATCTGTTAAAAACCATTGGCCAAAATAGGGCCAAAGACTATAGATTCACTAAAATAAATCTCTCCTTTGACCTTCAAAAATCTGAAACTAACATTCAAGACAATCCCTCAAACTATGATCTCATCACTCATGTGATTAATGCTAGGGAAGCCCTTAGACAAAACTAGTAGGTTAAAACTAGAGGTGCCAAAATTAGATCTCGTGCTCACTAGCTACAACTTTGTGATCGTGGTTCTAATTTTTTCTTTAGCCTTAGAAAACTTAAATAATCCAATAAAAATATTGAGAGAATTATAGTTAATAATCAAGAAATTACCAGCCTTGACAACATCAAAGAGGACTTTGCTAAATTTTACCAAAAACTCTTCACCTCTAAGGATTCAAAGGAGGGAACTTCCCTTAGAAATTAGTTTAGATCTCTTATCCCTAATAGGATATCTAATATTGATGCTGACCTATTGTCTAAAGATATATCCTTAGAAGAAATTGAAAAATCTATTAACTCCCTTAATAATGACAAGAACCCTAGGCTTGATGAGCTTCTAGTGGAGTTTTACAAGGCTAATATTAATTGGCTATGCAAAGATCTTCAAGATATTTAATCAGAAGCCTTATCTAGAGGTTCCATGCGTAGCTCCATCAATAGAGGTAATATCAAATTGATTTCTAAGGATGGGGACAAGGCTTTCTTTAAAAATTGGAGACTTATCACTCTTCTTAATGTCTCCTATAAAATATTTTCCAAAATGCTCACCTTGAGACTTAAGAATATCCTTCCCTATTTTTTTTGTGCTACCAAACTAGCTTCATTAAAGGAAGATATATTCTTAAGAATTGTGTTACCGATTGGGAAGCCATGAATTGGGCCAATTATTCTCACCAAAAAGCTTCCATGTTTCTTCTAGATTTCGAGAAGGCATATGAAAAAGTGCAATAGAGCTTTATCTCCATGATGCTTGAAGCCTTTGCATTTCCTAAAGTTTTATGCAATTTTGTTAATATTTTTCTCAAAGATGATTTTTCCCAAGTTGATGTTAATGGATCCTTTTTTGACTCCTTCCCCCTTGGTAGATCCATTAGGAAATGTTGTCCCTTGGCCCTTGCCCTCTTTGTTATTGCCTCTAATCCTTTGTATTAAATTCTTAGAGATAACTCTATCTCCCCTTGTATATCTCTCCCTAATGACGATGAGCTTATAAACTACAAATTTGCAGATGATATTGTTGTTTTCTTTGAAGTCGTTACCAACAATTTTGAAGCTTTTCAAAACAAACATAGTTTCTTTTGCAATATCTCTAGTTCTCATTTATCCCATGCCAAATCTATACGTATTTTATGGGATGAAAAACCCCTCAACTAGTTTTAAAATTTTGATTTTCAATGGGGAGGTCCTCATAAAATTGTGAGATATCTAGGCATACCATTTTCTATTGATCCCTCCTTAAAGGATATGTGGTCTTGGGTTATAGATAAAATCACTAAGAAGCTAGATAAGTAGCACAATAAATCTTTATCCTTGGCTAGAAAAGTATAAGTCTACCAAAAAAATCTCTCTTCCTACAATATGTACTATTCCTCAGCCTAGATGTTTAGTAATTTCCCAAACTGGGAAATCCAAAAGGCACATAGAAACATCCTTTGGTCTGATGGTAAAGGGAATAGAAAGATGCATGTTGTTAGGTGGGATTGGTGCCACATTGATAATTTCCTTGGGGGCTTGGGCTTGAAGGGTCTTAAACTCCAAGGGATTTCCCTTGTTGCCAAATAGATTTTCCACTCTATGGATTATAATGATCCATAAAAGATCCTTGTTAGGAACAATATAGAAAGGTGATTCCCCAATAATGCTAAATCTTGGAGGAATCTACCTTTAAATGATCTAATTATTATCAACTTTCCTATTGTTGTTCAAGGATTGAATTTCTTTGGATCCATATGGAAAGCTTGGAATTATATTACTAACAAAGACGTCCATGATGATAATCAACATTATTGTAAAAGATCCATTCAGTGGAACTTGCACTTAGCTAGAAAACCTCTTGCCCTTTCCCAAGGTTGCTCTACTAGATACTAGTCCAATTTGGACCTCTCTTAGCTAACTAACCTCTTTAAGTATGATAGATTAATAAGATGGAATGAACTTAGAGCAATTTTGATATCTTGGCCTCACAAAAGGAAAAAAAAAAACACTTATAATATGATTCTTAAAGCTAGCAAGGACTTAACCACTACCTGTCATGTGGGCTCTCATAGATACTTAAACTGTAAATGGCCTGATGGGACCATTTTATCAAAAATCAAAGGTAAAAACATATATATGGTGATTGGATATAATGATGGCATCATTGACCATGTTAATTTTATTTGGTAGTTCTCTCTGGACATTTTCACTTGGAAGAATTATTTTAGTATATTATGAAAAGGCTCTATTGAACCAAATGCTTTAAATGGTTGTTGATTCTTGATAGACTCCCAATTGTAAAAGAGAATGCTGCTACTAATTATAGTAACTTATATAGACTACCTAAAACTAGAAGACATCTTCTCTTTTATTGTATTTTTGTTAAGGAAATTTGGCATATGTTTGGTATCTCTTATCCTATCAATGTTAATATTCCTAAAATTATTACTAGGCATATTGATGGGAAAAAAAGATACTAATTTTTTTTGGAACATTCTATTTTCTAATTTATGTTAAGGTAGATTTGGAAATGTATAAATGAGGAAAGGTATCTAAACAACCCCAAAATTCTTAAACAACCCCAAAATTCTTACTGAGTTTTTTTCAAAAACTCACTTCTTTTAAAATCTTCTTGTAGGTTCATATCACAATGTTGATTGAGAAGGAAAAGCTCAAAAGGTTCTTCATCTTTGAAATGAAGGATGACTATGAATGGAAGAAGAATATGGATAACCTATAGATGTTCAAGAAGACTATGAAGAAGCTTAACTAGGATGTTAAGAGAAAGAAAAACTTGAAATTTTTTCCAAATCCTCATGCTTGCATAGATACATGAGAAGAAAAACATTGTGTGGATTGAAGGAACTATGGGGTGGACTACTTGTGTGGACACCCATGATGATTTCCTGCATTAATCTCTTAGATCTCTCTTTTGTATCTATTCATATGACTATGATTTATGGATATCGTGATACAATTATTGTGAGGTTGGGCCTCCATTTTTTTGTAAATTTCAATGTAACGGGTTTCTTTTTTCTAGTGATCCCCTTATATATAATATAAAAAATATTATTAAATAAATAAATAATTTAATTAGTTATATATATTATAAATAAATATTACAAGGAAAATAAGCAATTTGCAACAATAAATATTAAATGATATATGAGTGGTTGGCATTGCTCTTATGGCTATGGATCTATAAGTCCAAGGATATTGATTAAAGAGCTCTTGTGTTTGTGAATAATCTTTCAATTGGTTATGAGTAGGTTGACCTTAACTATCTGTGTGGCCATGCTTGGCATAACCTTTATTGCTAGATGGTAGATGTAAGAAATACAATAATAATGTTGTTGTTGATAGATTTTAGAAGAGGTCTTTCAAAGAATTTGCTAGTGTGTTCAATGTCCCTAGTGGTGCTATCTTCAAAATTGGTGCCATTGCAAAAAGCTTATCTGTAGATGTTCATTGCGAAGGAATAGGAAACAACCCTCCAAATTTTTATTGGTTGTCAAACCTAATTTCAAAATATCTAAATTTATTGATAGTGAAAAGGATATGCTAAAAAATGTATCTATTTTTCTTGCAACTCAGGATGTTTCTAAGATCCACACTCAAAAATTTGTGAATGATTGGCTACATAGTGTATGGTCTAAAAGGTCTGGGCTTCCTTATACATATCGTAGGATGATCAAAATTTTCTTGTTCCTTCTTTTTTTCAAAACCCCTATTTTCCAAAATCAAGTGGTAAGAAGATAGCTTTTTACATTAACTCATGCATTTTTAGGGCTTTTTCTCAATGGACAAATGTGAATAAGGAGAAATTATTGGATTCATCAAATCCCAGATGGGTAACTATCCAAAACATCCCCACATTTATGTGGAATTTCTTACCTATACCTATGGAAACTCTTGAAATTTATTTGTGTAGAGGAACCTAGCCCTGATTATCCAATAGGGTCAATTGATGGGTTATGGCACTATAAGTTATCTTTGCATTATTATATGGTCATATAAGACCTTTCAAGATGTAATAAGGTTTATAAATGTCGATAATGTTGTGTGGTCAAAAATAGTGTTTCCTTTAGTGGTGAATATTCATTAACTAGAATTTTTTTCCTATTAACCAAAGTTGGTTTGGAATTTTTTTTCCGTATATGCAATACGACATGTTGCCCCAACTTTATCAAAAAAAGTTGACACCCCCAGGCCTATCACCACAATATTTATGCCATCAGCTCTCCTTTTCACATGATATGTCCAATCAAAAATATTTTTTGCACATGGAAAATTAAACACATTTGGCTATGATTTCCAAAGGGAACTTTTATGGCCTTGATTCTCCCAGGGTTTTTAATTATTTATAGGAGGGATGACATTTTCCCCAAAAATATGTGGACATGTATCCCACACTAATTCAATTTCTCCAACTCTATTATACATGGCCATATATTGGATGGACAATAATAGCCTTGGAAACTACATAAGATGTATTTTTATTACATGGGATTCGCAAAATATTTTGTATATGCTATTTAATATTCCTACAGATTTTTCCAAAAAGTATTGGTATGAATACATTCATAGATCAGTAGGTTATCTCTATTACAATCAAGAGTGAAGTCTCAATTTCTAAAACTATTGAGAGCATTGGCTACTGATGACTTCAATTTAGGAAAAGGTGAGAAACTCAAACCTTTATCTGTCTAGACTACAATTTTAGCCATCCTCATTTAGCAGGTATGAGTTAGACTTGTAGTGGTCATTTATAACCTAAGAATACTGACTAAGAAGTCATCCAATATGTAGGGAGACATAGGACATCTATATTTTATACTATAGGTCAAACAACCAATGACTCATATTTAGATAAATATATGCAATAGGTGATTGTAACTTTTTCAATAAGTTAATTTTGTGTGAAGCCTATATTTCTTTGGAGAATCATAAATGTCCAACATGAATAGAGGTGAGAGTCCTACATGTGGTGGAAGCCAAAAAAGGCCATCAAAACACACTCAAAGAACCTTATCATCATATTTTAATGTCCAAATTTAGAAAACTACAATATCACAAATACATTTACAAGATTCCCAATAACTATCAATGTCACTAGTAAACCTAATATCCTTGATAAGTGTGTGTGCTCTACAACACACTTCCTATAAAAAAAATTTCCTTCTATCAGACACTATCTTAGTTCCTTAATCTTTTTATGAAGACTCTTCAGAACTTTGGTTGCATTGTCATAGACTTTTCTTAATATTTTTGTATCATGCAAAACATGTGATTTTACTGTGACAATTTATGATAGTGTAGTCAATCCAGCATCAAAAGATTGAATAGTATTTTTTCCTCTATCCTCTGGATCTAATCCAGTCATATTTACAAATATATTATTCTACAATATATATGTTACTTCTATTAGCATGCTCTACATACTCTTGACTTTTATATTCTTCTTAATTATTTTACTGAGTGATGAGATCAATTCAAGCTGATCATCATTATTAGACCCTATAAGTTTTGTCAATGTAAAGGGTGTGCTAGAAGAACTAGGTGGACTTGCCTTCATCTTCTCTTCTTCCTTTTCCTTCTTCTCTTCTTCCTCTTTTATCTTCTTTTCTTCTTCTTCTTTTTGCTTGTTTTCTTCTTCTCATCATCCTCCTCGTTTCTCTTCTTTCTTCTTTGTATCTTCCTATTCTTTTCTCTTCCTATCTTATTCTTCTTTCCTCTTCTTATCTTTCACTTCTTTTCTCTTCTTCTCTTATTATTTCTTCTTTCTATCTTCCTCTTCTTTCTCTTTCTCTCCTCTACCTCCAATTTCTTTTTCTTTTCATCTTTCAGATTCTTCTTTTCTTTCTTCCTTCTTCTTCTTGTCTTCTTCTTCTTTCTTTTTATTTTCTTCTCCTTCTTCCTAATTTTTAGAGATGGTGTAGCTCACCAAATTATGAAATATTTGTTCCAAATTCCTTACTTGGATCTTCTAGTATATCAATTGTAACATTAGTATATTTAATTTGCATTATGTTATTACCAATGGAAATTTATGAAGTAGCTCTATCATTGCAACTTTGATCTTGACTTCTACCACTGATGTAACTATTGGTATAGTCATTGTAGACTCCTCTGGTGCTATTGCGTTCTCAATTGGTAATATTTTCTTTTCTATCATAAGGATTGCTCTTTTCTTATTTCTTAGCAAGAGCTTAATACTCTTCATTATTTGCTCCATGTCATCATTACTATTAACTTCACAAAATTTTCTAATTAGGTTTTCTATAATTATTTTATCTTCATCTATTACTCTTCCTCTCCTATTAATCAATCTATTGTACAAATCTTTTGGAATGTCCTTCTAAATGTCTTCAAATTTTTGATTTGTTAAAATCACATGCCTAAGTACAAAATTCACCAACTATTATCTATCCATGTTTCTATAATAATCATAATTTTTTTTAACTATATAAAGTTGTCATTTTTGATGATTTGAACATTCAAATTTTAAAACTTTGGCTTCCATGATTTTCTTCTAGAAGGTTTCTTCACTTCTATCTCTAATTTTCAACTAGTTTTTCCTTTGTTTTCTCTAATTCCTCTTCATCTAAATCACTTGATTCAACTAGTTGAAGATCGTGTTTCTTCATTTTACAAGTCCACTAGGTGTTTTCTTTGTTCTCTTCTTGGGTTGTGGCTCAAGTGTTTCTAGTTTTACCTATGTTAGTATTGCAGATCTCTTAGTGCTAGGAGGGGTTATGTTTTGGACTCTTGTTATACTTACTTCTTGTTCACCTTTCTCTTTTTGCACTAGCTATACAATAGAAGGTTACACCTGGAAAACTATGGCATAGCATATTCTAATGTATTTTCTTGAGGTTCTGTAATAGTTATACCTTCTTATGGTATTACAACTACAAGTGGTGGCACATACATGACACCTTTGTGACCACTTTGCTTCATTCATGCAACATTTTGTCTTGCTGATGCTACTTCTTCTGGGTTCATTTGTGCATTCTCCATAATCTTCCTCATGATCTCCTCTACCTTCTTCTTTGTAAATTTCTCAATTTGAGCTTGAATAGTTACTTGTGTTAGAAACTTACAATTAGAACAATTGTTTCTTTGTCATTGATGTCAAATCTACTGATGAGACATGTTTCTATCTGATCTAAATGTCATATCTATTTGATTGATGAAGAGGATTTGAGAGACTTCTCATAAAAATAGCACCAAAGAGGAAAGGTTGAGCTATGAAAAGAAAGTTACAATGGACATGTAATTAGTTAGACTTTGATAGGAAAATGTGATTTTTGTATCAGGAATGTAGAGCTTAACTGAGAAAAAGAGTGAAATATTGTGGTATGTCGAGTGATGCTAGTGTTAACTGAGTTCTAGTGTAAGCCAACCATAACTATTATTGATAAAGCATCAATATCAACTGAGTAAAATAGACTAAGTGATTAAGTGACAACTGAGTGTTGGAACATAGTGAATTCTAAGTGATGGTATTTTGAATGAATATGAGAATTTGTAATTTCCACATGGCTCAGTTGATTTATTGGGATATGTAAACCATGATAAAGATAAGATTTATGAGTTGGATCATTAAATTCAAGGAGAGGATTAGGTAAAGAATGAATGGATAGTATCTAGAGAATTTTCTATGCAATGATCAAGAAGGTGGATAGATTCACTGAATATGTTGAACTAGATCATAAACCCTAAAATTTATGGAGATCATGGAAAATGACAAAGAAAGAATTACCTATTTAAGGAGGCATATAGTTGAAGGAAAAATATAAGTGCGAGAGTGAAGCAAGAGAAAGGAATTACTTATGCAGATGCTATTGAAGTTGACACATAAACTTGAGCATAAGGTTTAAGTTTCTTGAAAGGAGAAGATTGGCTACTTGAAAGGTTTCTAAGGGAATCAATGATAGAGATGGCAATGGGGAAATTATTACTGAATCAAAACATGAACCAAACAATGATCTGAAACTACAAAAATGAGTTGTAATCATATAGATCAAAACCCTATTTTTTTCTTTCTAATAATAATAAATACTTTGTATTGAAATCATTTTAACAAAGGTTAACCAAAAAATCATTTCAAGGACTTAGCAGTCTATGTAAATCCTTTGGCAAAGTAACATTTTAAATGGAATGATCAATGTCCTCTAACAAGGCCACTCCTAACAAGGTGATTAAATCCTCTAACTAGGTCAAATTTAACCTTGTGTATTATAAATTTTAACAAGGTTGGCTCTTAATAGAACTTACTTTAAAAGAGTGAAAAAGTGGTGACATTTTGCTAGTGGTTTTTCCCAAATTGGGTTTCCTTGTAAAATCCTAGTGTCAAACATGTGATGAATATTTTACATATGATGTTTTACATTTGATAAAGTTTACATTCAAAAAGTATTTAATGGTTAGGACAATAATTTGTTTATTAGTATAGTAGAGACCAAGGAATAGTGGGATAAGTAGAATAGTGAATGTTTAAATATTTAATTGCTCAAATGGTACTTATGGACCTTGAGTAATTGATTACCCCACTGACAGTTATTCTAAACATTTCTAACAATTGGTATTAGAGCACCAGTGCTTATAGAGAGAAGTTTGAAGGTGTTTGAAGATAAAGATCACGACTCACAAAAGAGAGGTACCAAAGTTGAACAAGGAGAACTTTCCTACATTGTAAACCTTGTTGAGGTTGCATATATCTAGTATAGGTGATGCTTCTATAAAAAAATTTGACAATAGAATGTGAAGATAATAACTACTCCTCTGATAGCTAAACAACTGAAAATAATAAAACAAGAATCAAGCTATGTTGGAAATTGCCTTAGCCCTAAGCTATGTAAATTTTTTAGCAATAGAAGAATGTGAGAGTGCAAAGAAGATGTGGGACAAACTTAAGACCATATATGGAGGTGATGAAAATATTTTGAGAGCTAAATAAGAGAGTCTAAGAGGAAAAGTTGATGGCATGAGAATGATCAAAGGTGAGAATATAGTACAATATTGTACAAGAGTCAAAGAAGTTGTCAATGTTATTTGAGATGCAAATGGAGAATTCAAAGATGAAATATTGATAAGAAAGGTATTGAGGACTCTAATTCCTATATATGCCAATAGAGTTTTTGCAATTCAAGAACTGAGATGTACTCTAGGTAACACTTTGACTTTAGAAGGTGTAATTGGTAGACTTACTTTTTTTGAGATGTCTAACTTTGATAACTACACACCTACTACTATTGAATATGATTTTAAGTCACAACTAGTTCTTAGCAAAAAGAAAGGAAGACATGTGAAGAATGACAGTGACAGTTCTAATAATGAGCTTGAAGAACTTGAAGCCCTTATTATAAAAAGGTTTGGAAGAGGAAGGGATAAATAAAAACGTAAACTACATATTATATTTTTCTCATGTAACAAGGTTGGTCATATTGTTACTTGGTGTCTAGACAAAGAAGAAAATGATGAGAGAAAGGAAAGCAAGTACAAAGGAAGAGGAGATGATCAAGACTACAAGAAAAAGTAAAAAGATGACAAAGGTAATAAATCTTGTTATATTTCTAAAGAAGAAACTAACACTAAATCATAAATTAATGATGATGAAGTTGTGTATGTTGCTATGAAAGAAGATTCAGATGAAAATGAGAAAACTGCATTAATCTCATATGTGAAAAAGTGATAGATGGATAATTGACTATGGTTGTTCTAATCATATGATTGTTGATAAAGATAAATTTGAGAATATTGGTCCATACAAATTTGGGATGTGTTAAATTTGGTAATGACATTCCTTTTGTTTTAAAAGGTAAAGGTACAATTCAAAATTTTGACTAACAAGATCAAGTGTGACAACGTTTACTAAATTGAAGGGTTTAACTATATTCTATTGAGTGTTTCACAACTGAAAAAATTAGGATATAGAGTTGAATCCCATCATAGGAAGGCCAAGATATATGATGATAAACTAATTGGTAGTGGTGATTAGATAAGTAACTTGTTCTATCTATATTTATCCAGTGAGACATGTTTGTTTGCACTACAAGAAAATATTTGGTTAGAGGTCAAAAGGTCATGTCATGTGAATTTGGAAAATTTGATAAAAATTAGCAAAATCAAGAAAGTAAGAGGGTTATACAAATTGAAGAAGCTTTATAATGCTATGTGTAAACAATATTAATTGGAAAATATGACCAATTCTAGTTTCAAGAAAAAAACATATACATTAACTAATATTTTGCAATTGGTTCATACTAACCTATGTGGACCTATTGATGTTCAAAGATATTGTGGAGATAAGCATTTCATTCTCTTTGTTGATACTATTCTAGGATGATGACTATGATGTTTGTTAAAGCTTAATCTAATGTTTCTCAACTATTTAAGTGGTATTTAGTTAGAGTTGAAAAAGAAATAGGGAAGATTCTTAGGTGTTTGAGATGTAAGAGAGGTGGTGAATTCATTTCCAATGATTTTAATACATTATTCAATGATAGAGGAATTAAAAGATAGAAGAAACAGATGAAAAATGGATTGTGTAAGAACATTTATGATGGAGAAGAATGTATAAAAGAAGTACTGGACAAAAGCTATCAGCACTACTATCTATACCCTAAATAGAGTACAGGTAAGAAAGGGTACAAATGCCACACCTTTTGAGCTATGGTATGGAGGTAAAAGTACAAGGTTATGTCACCTTTTAGGCTGACTTATTAGAATGAATGAATTTGAGTATTTATATGTAAAAATTAATTTTGTTTAAACATATAATCTAGATAAATTCATTCTAACTAAGTTATATATGGTCTCACACTTTTCCAATTGGAAATGTCTATTAAATACATGTTTTATACTAGTTTGCGTCCAATTACTAAAGAAATAAAATTATTTTTGAAAAGTGGCATTTGAATAACTCTTATAATTTGTTTTTGATATTTTTTTGGTCACATATAAACACAATTTCATAAAGCTTAGAGTCAAGAATATTCTCATACATAATTTATAGTGTTTTAATTAGATGTAATATATTGTAATTAAAAAAATCTGCAAGCCCGCATTTTAACACGCGAAAAGATGTCAATTTTGAAAGAGATTTTTTTTTTCAAATCATATCAAAAAAATTTAAAATTATATGACATTCTAGAGGAGAGGTTGTTCTTCTATAATGTATAACTTTTATCTTGGTTAGAATTGGTTTGTTTTGAAAAATGTGGTGGGAGATGTAAACTATCAACTTTAGGTGAGTTGAAATTTGAATCATTATAAAAGAGAAAATATAGGTCTAAAGCTGATTTATTTTGTATTTTTCTATCTATATTTTTTATCTATAACATAGTCTGTGATAGATGGGAAATAAGTTGATTTCCATATAGTTTTGTGTTGGGAACTAGATCACTAATTTTTAGCATTCTTCAATAGCTAAAAAATTATCTATAAAAATTAGGAAAATATATCAATTCTTATTCTAAATAATTATTAAAAATCATAATCCTAAAATTCAACCATTTCTACACATTTCATTGGTTTACTTCAATTTAAAATTTCAAAATAATAATACTAATTTTATGTCAATTAAGGTGAACAATCATACTTTTGTTAGCCTTTTCCTTTATAAAAGGGTTACATAGGTTTGTGCTTTTACCCATGGATATGCTCCTAATATGAAATATTTCAAAATATTTGGAAGTAAATACTATATATTCATTATAATAGATTAAATATTAGGAGCATATCCATATGGAATAATCTATATGATTATTTTTTCAAGATGAATCTATTGAAGAAAAAAGAAGGAACCCACCAATGCTAACCAAATTTGTAAGATGTCAGAAACCTAAAAAATTCATTGGTGATACTAAATCAAGTGTTATAACAAGAAAAAGACTCAAACATGATACATGCTTACTTTGTGAATTTGAGCCCAAATCAATTAAGGATACTCTAAACAATGAAGATTGGATTCAGGCAATAAATGAATATATTGAATAAATTGAAAAAAGAAATACTTGGACCCTAGTGTGAAGACCTAAAGAAAAAAAATTTGTTGGAAAAAATGGGTTTTCAAAAACAAACTCAATAAAAATGGCGAAGTTAGAAGGAACAAGGCAAGACTGGTATGCAAAGGATATGCTCAAGAAGAAGGAGTTGGCTATGGATAAAAATTTACTAGTGTGGCAAGACTTGAAGGAGTCAGAACCCTTCTTGCATATGCAGCCTACAAGAATTTCAAGGTATTCCAGATGGATATCAGATCTACATTTCTAAATGGTATACTTGACAAAGGAGTGTACATTGAACAACCTGAATAATTTTGTGGATCTAGACAAGAAGAATATGGTATGTAAACTAGACAAAGCTTTTTATGAATTGAAACAAGCCCCAAGAGCATGGTATAAGGGTGAACCCACAATAGTGGGTTACACTTTTTCGAAGGAAGAAATTCCTCCAAACAAGCGCGGGTCCAAAAAATTACCCGTATAGTTTCGATAGAAGATCTTTTTCAAAGTTTTGATCGAAACTAATTACTTTCGATAGAAAGTAACTATCAATCGAAACTTAAGTAAAGTTTTGATCGAAACTTGGAACGCGGGTTTCCCCGCGGTTTTAAAGTTTTGATCGAAATTTTACTTAAGTTTCGATCGAATGTATGAAACCCGCTAGCATAAATAGTGGCGCAGTCGGATTCTCTCATTATTTCGATTGAAAGTTGGAGAGCGATTGGCATCCGCTTTATCGACCATCTGAAAAAGGTATGAAACATTTGTTTTTTCCTTTTTTCTATTGTTTTAGTTAAAATTTATATATTTTTTCGTATATTTTATTATTTTTTATATATGTTTCTTTGTATATTTTATTTTACTATTCATGCTTAAGCCTCTAATGTTATTATGAATCTCTAAATGCACAAATAAGATTTTTTTAAAGATAATTTTCATCTATATTAGATCTAAGTATATAATATTGTCTTTTAATTTAAAGTTTATTTAAAAATTTATTATTTTAGATGTTTTGAAATGTATTTAATTTATGTATTTATTACAATGTTGAATGATTAGATTAGATGTAAATTTATTGTTTAAGTTACATGTAATTTTACAAATAAATATAATTTTGACTTAGAACCATATAACCTTGACCTAGAACCATATAACCTTGACCTAAAACCATATAACCTTGACCTAAATTTATTATTTAAACTATAATCATGACCTAACCATATAGTTATGTACAATAAAACCCTAAACATATATAAGTAAGTACTTAATCACATAACAACTTGCCAAGGGATCCAAACAAAAAACTTCTAATACTATTTAAAATAATTTTACTTAAATTGTATTGTACTTTGTTTCATGGATCGAAAATGGATGATGTAAACTATTTTATAAATGTATATTCTTTCAGCCTTTCATAACCTGTGACATGTACAGTGGATGATTGTGCATTCTGAATTAATTTGCCAAGTGGCATTTGGAACAAATGTATATAAATTATTTAAATGGATTGAACTGAAGTCTAGTTAATATTATTTCATGTGGATGTGTTATTTATTTTACTTTTAGTACTTATAATTATTTAAAAATGAAATGTAAATGTGCTCATTAAGGAATTTGCAATCTCTTATGTTTTTTATAATTGTAAATTATTGTATGTATGTTATTGTTTTCTTAGTAAAACTTTTGATTAGTTCTTTGGATCCCTTGGCTAGGCCTCATTTAGAATTAACTATAATGTTAGTTTGTAAATTGAATTTAAAAATAATCTAAGTATATAATTAACTATATTATAATTCAATCACATGTCTTAACTTGGGTCCAGATCCTAAATTAAATACATATATAAGAATGTCAGAGATTAATTTGCATCTAGGTAAGAATATAACATACATATACATACATACTTGAATGTATATAACTTAGAATGTGTATGACCTAAAGAATACATGTTACAACCTTTAATTAATAAAAGTTAATTATAAGAACATAACTTGATTAAATAATATACAAGTTACATAAAAAAATGTACATCATATAATCTAATGTTCATGTAAAGATTAAATATATTTAACTTAAATTTTAAGTCTTAAGTTCCTTAATGCTAAACAGTAGCCCTAAATTATACTAAACCTGGTCATAATCCTAACTACAGAACCCTTTAATCATAAATTATAACCCCTAATCTTAGATGCACACTTGAAACCATAAAACTTTTCTAAATCTCAATTTGAACCGTAGAGGTCTAAATGATAAACCCCAACATTAAATAGTAAATCATATTAATACTTGATCCTAACTTTAATTATATAAATTTATTTAAACTATGTGTTAAAACCATAATCAAAATTTTTATTGCTAATACAAATCCTAACCCTCAGAATCATACTTCTAGTTCAACATGATGTAAACCCATACCCTAACCCTCTAACCATACTTCTAGCAATGATCATGTACAAACCTATAAGCTATAATTGAATAAATGTTAAACCATGACCCTAAATTATACTAAACCCTAGAATCAAGATGTATGTACACTAAGATCCTAAAATTTGTTAAATTTAAATGCTAAACTCTAATTTTAAAAGCTAGCTAGATATAAACTAATTTAAGTACTAAACCATTATTCTAACCCTAATCATAAATTATAATGGTAAGTTCCCTTATACTAGATGATAAGTCCCAACCCTTATCCTAAATTATAAGCCCTAATCATAATCCTAGATCCATAAATTTAAACCCTGATGTACAAACCATAACCCTAAAAATAATACTAATACCAATGTCAACCCATATCCTAACCCTATAAATAGTACTAATATAAATGTAAACCCAATGTACCCTAACCCTAGAATCATAACTATAACCCTAAATCCTAAATGCTAACTTGCCTACTTTACTAATCCTAATTGATCTAGACTATAATTTCTACTCAGGTACTTGGGACCTCCGACCACATGATCCTAACCCTTTAATCGTGGTCTCAATCCTAAATCATAGCCCTAACCATAATTCTAACTCTAACCCTAAACCTAAAACTAAAATTTAATTATCCAAACCCTAACCCTAACCTCAAGATCTTAAAATTTAATTTCTAAACCCTTATATTATAAATGATAATTTACGGGCTAAATCATAAGATTATATATATATATATATATATATATATATATATATATCATCCATGCATATCATATCAAAAGAATCAGATAGAAATGTCATTTATGAGATGTCCATCATATCAAAATATCAAAAAATGAGTGATATCATAATTTAGCATTATATATTAATATTTAACACTAAAATAAACTAACCACTGGGTCTTGACCTTAAACCAAATTGAATATATCAAACTAGATTGAAAGGTAACCCTGGCCCTTAACTAATTAATATTATACTTATAAACAAAATTGAATTAAACCATGATCATAAACAGGTAATTATATATCCCAAGTTAATAGTAGAAACCTTGAACTTAACCTTAAATCCTTTCCCCAACCATTAACAAAATTGAACCGTTACCCTAAGATTGAATTGAAACGTTAATTCAATTTATTAATTCTTGTCCTAATTGAAACCTAAGCATGTAAACCTAATCAAATAGTACAAACCAAATTGAACCCTAATCCTAAAACTAATTAAACATTGATATCAAGGTCTCAAAATGATACATCAATGTTATATATATGTACACAAATAGATCTATATATGCATATGTGTCATGATATATATATATATATATATATATATATATTTGCACATATCATGTGCACGTGTATATATATATATATATATATATATATATGCACACGTATGCATGTATATATACACATGTGCATGATAGATCTATATGTGCAAATATACATATCATGTACATGTATATACACATATCTATATATACATATATATGCACATATTTAAACTTTGTGGACCTAAATAATATCTGACAAGTTTATGTGCACACATATGTCTGAAACCTTGGAACATTCAATCTAACTTAGATAGATATATAACTTGCACACATGTAGTTCTTAAAAGGTCCCTGAGTTACAAACATTATATATATAACAACATATGTGTTTTAAAATTTAGTTTTCCTTTAAGGTATATGTTCATTTAAGTTTTAGGACTTATATATATATGTAGACATGTACGTGCATGTTTAATTTTATTAAAACAATTTAGATACAAGTTTTTTAATTTTGTCAAATTGTACATACATATATGTTAATATAAATTTCAAGTTTATTAAATGTCATACATTTTAATTTTAATTTTCAGGTTTACACATTATACACGCACCTACATACATTGACATGGCTGATCAACAACCTTCTATCCCCCCCCAGTAGCCTATCCCCCTCGAGCAGCCTGTCCCCCTCGAACAACCTATACCTGGGCCCGAGCAGCCTATCCTAGGCCCTGAGCAACAGCCTATACCCAGGCCCGAGCAGCCTATCCCAAGCCCTGAGCAGCAGCCTGTCCCCCCTGAGCAGCATCATGTCCCCCGTGATCAGCTACCTATCCCACCTCAGGAGCTCTATGATCGCACTAACCAGGAGATTCATAGACTCCAGGAATCCCTGACTAGTGGCACATGCTCCAGTGTTTATAGTGGTACATGCCAGACTATCTTACGCAGCCTGACATTTATTCGAGATGAGATTCATGGCACTGCCCCATATTCTGCACATACTATATAGGTTGTCCTTGACAGTAAGAGACGAGAGGTCTCCTCTGGTCTTTCACTCCAGGAGGTGCAGGGCTTGGTGCCCAAAGATGTCCTGAAGAGGGAATGTTTCCCTCATTATCTTTCACAAAAGTATGTGAAGGGGTATTCTCCCCTTAAGTGTACAAATCCACAGATGGCTACATTGATATACCCATGCTTCCTTACTGCCCATGGTCATTATCCAAATAACGACCAAATTCCACTCTATTTTGCCCGACAGCTTTATGCAGAGGTTCGCTTACACAGGGCAGTGAACTACATAGATTTACCAGGACATTTAGGATAGGGGCATGGTAGATTGGCTGATAGGCAGCCAGGTCGTCCCCCACTGGCACATAGATCAATTGTCGAAGAGAGGGAACCTGCTATTTCCCCTGTGTTAGGTCCATCAGCTGAGGAGGCCATGCGTACCACTCAGTTATGTGGGGTCCTTCAGGGAGTTGGAGAGATTGCAGAAGCTGTCAGATCTATTTCGAGTGATGAGGTTGGTCAGTATTTGATGTCTTGTTGGCTTTCCAAATCATCATCCTATGCTTCATCTTCAGGAGACTTGTATAGTATAGCAGGCATCCCTTCAGTGGCTAGCTTAGAGGGTCTCACTGGAGTGTTGGCACGAGATACTATGATTGGTTTGGCTAAGGATTTATTAGATACATATAGATTTGTATTAGAGCATCTTGGCATACCCATATCAAATGTTCGAGGTCGTGTCCATGGTAGTACTAGGACACATCCTCAGCCATATTCCTCTCATTGATCAGGTAGTGGTCATGGTGGTAGTGCACATGATGATCCATCTACTGACCACTCTTTTGCTCCACAGAGACATATACATACCACAGACCCTTCAGCTAGTGTTACAGTGTAGGCTCAGAGTTCAGATGTGGGCCTTGATGATGTTGATTTGAGCTTGTCGACCACAGGGTGGATGGACTTGTTGACACATGTTGATTCTACTTCTATACCATCTCATGTACATAGTCCACTTGGCTCATCATTATTAGGACATGTGCCAGTCACCAGCCATGGGGCCCGTGTAGATGCAGAGATTGAGCTTGATGCGACGCAACGAAATCTGGATGCATTAGTGGACACGATCGATGCTAGGCAGTCCGAGTATTATCAGATGCCACCATCTACATAGGTAAAAAAAATTTCAAGTTCATGTTAAAATTTCAGTCATTTCAAACTAATTTAATTTAGACATGTGCATGTGTGCACATGTACATGTATATCATGTGCGTAGATTTAAATGTAATCATGTAGAGAAATTTTAATTTGATGTGTTGCCCGTGCACATGTACAATGTAGGGGGACGTGCCTATTTTTACTCCAGCTTTGATGCCAGATCGTGTACGTCGTCGAGACTCATTGGATGATGTCAATAGTGGACAGGTAATGTTTATTTATGTTTTGATTAAATACATGTACATGTATTTCAATATCACTTTCTCTTGATTAAATGTATGTATGTATTGATATCACTTTCTCTTGAATTTATATATAGAGGTCAGCACATCCTAGTGAGCACCTTGATACTAGTCAGTCTTCAGAGCGCGTTGTGAGGAGGCATGGCGATGATAGTCCTACACGTGATGATCTATAGTTTTTTTTATCTAGATGATTTTTTGTAGACTTTCATCCAAAGAGACATTCATATATGTTAGATAGACACTTTATATACACACATGATGCATGTTATATTTATATTTGATTTGATATAGATGTACCTAGATTTACATGTCTACATGTGTGCATGCTATATTTATATTTGATATTATCTTTTGATAGATATCTAGATAGATACATGTTGCATTATATTGTGGAATCTAATGTACATACTAGATCTAGATCTAGTATATTATAAATTGTTTCTATCTAAGATATGTAAGTAATTTATTTAGATATGTACGTGCATGCTTAATATGTTGATTAAATTTACATATATATATATATATATATATATATAAATAGTTCATGTAATTTAAATGTTTGGTAATATATTGAACATGTATTAAATTTTAAAGTATCGGGTAATTAGTTGTACATAATTCCTAACTCAAGTAAATCTATAGAACTCATCCCTTTTATTTGTACACATATCCTAGAATTTTATCCCCTTAAGCCCAATGTTGTAAAATTCAAGTCCAACTTAAAACATGTACATGTTCAAAATTTAGTTTAAACAAATTGCAATTTGAACTTGAAAGCTCACATGTCCTAAAATTGAAAGCACATGTCCTAATTAGTTAAATTGAAAGTGTACATGTGTTCTAAAATTGACAAGTTAAATGAAATAGAAAGTTCAATATAATAGAAAGTTAAATGAATTCTTGCATTGAGTTAAAAATGAAAGAGTAAACGTTCAATTTAGAAAATTAGTTATTGGACACCAAATTTCAAATTGTTCAACACAATTTGAAATAGTTTGAACCAAATTTCAAATTGTTCTTGAGTTACATTTCAAATTTTAATCATAGTGAAATTTTAATTCAAGTGCACACATGTATCCTAGGATTTTATCCCCTTAAGCCCAATGTTCTAATTCAAGTCCAACTTAAAACATGTACATATTCAAAATTTAGTTAAACAAATCGCAATTTGAACTTGAAAGCTCACATGTCCTAAAATTGAAAGCTCACATGTCAGGTAATTAGTTAAATTGAAAGCTCACATGTCCTGAAATTGAAAGCACATGTCCTAATTAGTTAAATTGAAAGCGTACATGTGTCCAAAAATTGACAAGTTAAGTGAAATAGAAAGTTCAATATAATTAATTTTACAAACTCCTAATTTCATCCTCTTAAGACAAGTGGTGTTCGAATTTCTTTCCCTCAAGGTGCACATGTCAGGTAATTAGTGTACACACATGTACATATAAGTTCATAATTTCTATAATTAGTTACTTTAGAAAATTCAAAATGAAAGAGTAAAAGTTCAATTTAGAAAATTAGTTATTCCACGAAATTTCAAATTGCTCAAATGATTGTTCAACCAAATTTCAAATAGTTTGAACCAAATTTCAAATTGTTCTTGAGTTACATTTCAAATTAGGAGTTGTTTCTATCTCATATCAAGTGGATCAACTCGTTCTTGGATAACATTTAATATTTTCTCATGATCATCAATATGGAGCCTCCACTTACGTATTCCAGGTCCTTTGACTGGATGAAGAGTTAGACCAGTGGCAATAACATGGTTACTATATTGATATACCTTATTGTTAGGTTGATAATTGGTGAAATGAATCCCACTTTTAAGTACTTTTATTTGCTTCAAATATGTTCCTTGTACAACAACAGAACCTGCACATGTACACATTTAAAAAATACTTCAATCTTGAATTTAAGTCAAAGAATTTGAATTCATTAAAAATATAGATACTTGACATACATATATACATAATTCAACTACATACTAACCTGTGGGAAAAACAATTTCATCACTTATTTCAGTCTTTGTTAGCTTCTCTCTTTCCATGGTGCAACATAATAAATAATAGCTAGCACCTTCTACATTTTCCGATTCTGCTATGACTGCAAAAACATTTCCTACAAAAACTTATATATGTCAAAATTTTGGATACACATCATTTACATAAGTACATATATATAATAAAAATTAACCAAAATTATGAAAAATGTATACATGTAAATGATCTAGGTATATATATAGTTCATACATACCAACTCCGATAAATCCTGAAATATGGTTATAATCACTAGAAATCAATGGAATATCATCATAGTTTTCGTCCTGAAACTCATTCGTATTAATAACATCTAGTGGCACCAAAGTCCATTCACCCACATATACACGTTCTTGATTAATGCAACCACCATAGTCTTCATCAATACAATTAGGACAAAAACATGAGTATTCTCTTGTATACAATGACTACACATTACTATTTGTACTCATGACTGAATGCAAAGATCGTGCCTTCTCTACCCTGTTGCATGCATGCATTGATCTTCTATCAACACCTGAATGTGTACACAAGGTCCATAATTTAGTTAGAGATCATCTAAGGTAACATATTAAATATAAATTTAAGATTCAATTTAAAAATATGAACAAATTAATTTATATATACCTGATACCTCCCAAAACACTCTAAATGGTATGACTCGATCCGCTTTTGATGATGTGTTATCTATATTTTTTGGCACCGAAAAATGTGTTTTGCACCACTCAACCACATCATGAGCATTATTAATGTGATATCCTTTATAGTCCATTTGATACTTTCTTAAAGCACGTTTGATACAAGCTCTTGCACCATCATGCTCACCCTTTCCATGTCCACTCTCAAAAAAACTCCAAATGTGTGGTATATTAAGGTATCGATGATATCTACATAATGCATAAAATGGTCTAGCTGATTTAAATTGTGCTGCACATCCATCTGACCATACCAAATGTTTTTCTATTTTAATGTTTTTGTTTTTCAAATATTCGAAAAATGTCTTAAAACAATGTTCCACAAAATGTGTGTCATGTTCTTTGTCATCACTAATATAAAAGTGATACTCTTTTTTAATGACTCGTGCTTGATTTGTACTTTCCACACCATCCAGATCAATTTGTGCATGTCGATAAGACACTTGAACCATAATAGTAACCTGCTCTGTATAGTAGTATTCTGCTTGAAGTTGTTTTTGAGATACGAAAGAGTAATTCTCTGCAAAGTCAACAATAGATAGAATTGTTCCAAGTGGGAAAGTTTCTCTTAGTGTTTGAAATTGTTCTGCTTGCCACTTAGCAAAAAATACATGGTGTATATATGGTTGAATCAATTTACAAAAATTTGACATAAATTCTCCAGCCGATATCTCATCCTCTACATATTCTAACCTTGTTGATTCTTTTCCAGCTTTTGTTTCTGACTTTATGTACTTATATCTCTTACATTTTACCATCCTTGTCGTATTAGTATCTTCTTCTCTCAAAGGAAATTTAGTCAAGTTACCACATGTTTCACAAGTTCCTCTTATGCAATCTATTTCACGGACACAATCATTTGGTTTGTCACATAAGATTGATGTTATGAATTGACTCGGTTGTTTAGGAAAAGTATTTTGAGAAGTTTCACCACTTTCTTCTATCATCTTTCAAAACCCTTCATAGTACAGATCAAATTCAACATGATATCGACAACAACATGTTTCAAAAGATTTATTTATCTTCACAAAATAGGGCTACAATCTTTCAAACATTGTTTGTCCAATCTTTATGTTAGGATTTAAATTACAAAATGAGAAATACAATTCATGTTGAGTGACATCCAACCAATGTTTTGCGTGTTGAATATATTCCTTAGGCCCAATCCTCTGCTTGATGATATCTCTTCTATTTGGTGAAGGACGAGTATTATCAATCCAAAATTGAATAACTAAGTTCTTAACTATTTCCCCAATCATGTCAGATCGAGGAGCTCTACACATTAGTGCCCAATTGCCTTCTAATGTACTATCATTCAAATTGTTTCTCCTTTTCAGATAATGTAGTACTGTCTTCCGACTATACCCGAAATGAGATGATAATGAAGAGATCTGTCTATTTTGGGATGTTTTGTTATTTAAAATAGATGTTAGTATCACTCTTCATGCAATGGATTTATCTGCAGATCTTGTTTTTTTCCCAATGGAATGTAACCCTTCCTTAACACTTTCAACAATATCTTTTTCTAGTTTAGAAGTCCTCATCTTTTTTATACTTGTATCTATACCCAATAGTCTCAGTGGCTCTTTTAATTCATCTTTGAGAAGTGAAATTGATAATAGTTGAGTTTTCTCCACTGTTGATAGATTCTCAAATTGTGCAATTATGTCTTTAGACTTTTTATTCAATTTCCTCTTCATAGTATGTGTAGGTTGATTAGCATATTCTCTCAATGTTTCCACATCCATTTCGATTAAATGATCTATGTTTCTATGATTAATTTTTCTCTTCAATCTTTGAGCTAAATTAACATTCTCATTTTTTGTTTGATCTCGGGCTGCACAAGAAAAAATGAAACAAAGTCTTAAGATACAATCTAGATTTAGGGAACATATATGTATACATATATACATGTGTTTAACTCAAGAGTGAAATATTATGTACTTGATTAAATTATCTAACCTTCAGATGTTCCTTCTTCAGTATCCATTGCTTCATCTTCAATTTCCTCATGTCCAACATTTTCATCATCTACTAGAATTGCACGTGCACGATATAACAAATAAAATCAAGTAAGTTTATAAGGGGAAATATCGCTCACTAAATTTAAAAATTAAAGATATAAAGTTTGATAGAGACCTAGAATTCTAGAAAGATCTATATTATATACTTGCAAGAGATGCACATGTACCTGTTTGAACTTGGGATGAACCTTCTCCAATGTCGATAGGTTGTCCTGGTTGACTACATCCTAAATAAATTCATTTATTTAATTTTAATAATAATCTAATAAACCTTAATGGACTATAAATTATTAACATAATTGAATAAACAAGGTAATTCCCATGCTAAATAAATTCATAATTTAAATTTATTCATAATGTAATATTCACCCTAAGGACTAATATGGACATAATTGGATAAACCCTAATGGCCTAAATATGAACATAATTTCAAATAAACTCTTAATATTAAGTTAATCTAGTAATTCTAATTTAAGATAAATATGATATTCCTAATTGGATTTAAACCCTAATCCTAACTAAATAAACTAATTAAATACATTGGAAAAATGATTGTACATGTGTACCTGATCTAAGATAGTATCTTACTAGCATTTTTTGACGATTTTCATCTTCTTGTTCCTTAGTTCTTCTTCGTGCATATTTACTTGCTCTTTTATCTTTATTGCCCATGTCGTAAATTCTTCCTCCAAAATTTGAAAATAGGTTGAAGTTTGTCAAATATTTCTTTCTACCCAATTCAAAAGCCAATAACTTGATTTCACATAAATGTAAATTGTAAAAAATGAAACTCATATTTATATACAATTTTTTTTTTTTTTAAAAACCTCTTTACTAGCTGACTAGACAAAAATCCTAAGGAGCCGACTAGAAAAACACCCCTATGGTCTGCTTCTACTTAGGGATTACATAATTATTTTACCAATATTGGTTTTGAAAGAGAAAATGACAATAGTACCCTATATTTGAAGATAGGTAAGAACAATGAAATATTACTATCTGAAATATTTGTTGATGATATTATATTTGTAGGAAAACAAACACTTTGAAAATCATTTACTAATGAAATGAAGAATGGATTTGAGATTTCTATGTTTGGTGAAATTAAATGCTTTGTTGGATTCCAAGTATATCAAATTATGTTTGGTATTCTTATTACTCAGTCCAAATATATCAAGGAAATTCTAAGATTTTTTGGAATAGAAGAATCAAGGTCAATAAGCACACATATGTCTATAGGACATAAGTTATCTAAGAATGATGAATCTGGTGATGTGAACTAGACATTATATAGATCAATGATTGGAAAATTGTAATATGTTGATTATAGTAGACTTGATATTGCATTATTAGTTGGGATAGTTGCTAGATTTTGAGAATATCCTAAGGAAAGTCACATGATGATAGTAGAAAGAATATTGAAATATCTAAAAGGGACCAAAGATTATAAACTCTATTACAAGAGACATGATAGATTTGAATTGAAGGTATTCACTAACTCTAATTGGGTAGGAAATATTGATGACAAAGAAAAGCACTACTGGAGGTGCATTATTTCTAGAAAACAAATTGTTATTATGGAAAAGAAAGAAAGAAAATTATATTTCCCAATCAATAGCTGAAGCCAAGTATGTTGCAGCTATAGTGAGCTGTTCAAACATTATATGGATCGAGAAATTACTAAAAGGAATGAAAGAAGAGATTACAAATATAGTGGTTATCTATTGCGATAACACCAGTGCTATGAAGATTTCAAAGAATCTAGTGATGCACACTGAGACCAACCACATCACTATAAAGTATCACTATTTGAGAGAACTAGTTCAAGAAAAAGAAGTGAACTTAGAATATGGGCACACCAATGAACAAATTGCTGAAATATTCACTAAAGCCTTACCTAAAGATGTTCATGAATATCTTAGTATTAAATTAGGGGTGATTCCCCTAAACAAAGAAACTTAAAGAGATAAGGTTCATTGCATCAAAAGTGCTAACCAAAATATCATACACATTGATGCAAAGAGTTATACTTTAGGAGATGCCTAAGGTAGTGAAGTTAAGAAGAAGACTAGTATAATAGATCACTCATAGATAAATGATTGAGAAGCCATCCAAATATGTAAATATCTATATAATTTAGATGTATGAAGTGACTGAATTCAAGGATGTTAAGTATCTTTGCAATTGTTGTCAAAGAGGGAGAGATGTACTAAAGAAGAGAGATATAAAAGATATACTTAAGAGGGAGAGATATACTAAAGAGGGAGAGAATAATTGAAGAAGAAGAGAGATGTACCCAAGAGGGAGAAAATGATAGAGGAAGTTTCTAAATTTACGGTGATAAGAATCAGAGTGTTCAGAATGAAACTAAGGGTATTGATCACTCATGAAAGTGAAATATTTTGGATTGCATGGTAAGAAAGAGGGAGATTATATTCCTATACAAAAATGTATTGTAAGATATTGTAAGAATTTTTCTAAGGGCAAAATTCACCCAGGAACTAAGAATTCAAACACAAGCACACAGTAGACTGAGAGAGAGTATGATCAGAATGACAATGTATTCAATATGCCATGTTTAAGAGTACATTAGGAGTACCTGTATATAAAAGCCTCTCAAGAAGCACCTAGAATGTCTCTAGAAACAACTAGAAGATAAGACAACTAAGCACCTTATCCAACATTCTAGATGAATGGATAAGAATGATAAAGTGCCATATCTGTGTAGAAGATTCCTATATTATAGACAACATGTGCTTAAAAGAGGTGTGGACCCCTATCATGTCATCATGACAACACACAAGAGTGCACAAACTCCTAAGTGCCTCACAAATAAAATAATGCAAAATAATAAACTAATGCATCAACCTATGTAAACTTAATTAAGTGTAAATAGTGAATACTAATTTACACCAACAAATATATTCAACTATTTCCATCAATTCCAAAGACAAATATTAGTGGAAACTTACAATTGGAACATTTTTTGTTTTTTCATTAATTTCAAATCTACTAATGAGACATGTGGCTATCTAATCCAAATGTCATATCTATTCGATTGATGAACTAGATTTGCAAGATTTCTCATAAAAATAGCACTAAAGAGAAAAAGTTGAGGTATGAAGAGAAATATACAATGGACATTTGATTAATTAGACTGTGATAATACAAAGTGATTTTTTATATCATGATTGTAGAGCTTAACTGAGAAAATGAGTAAAAGATTTAAGTATGTTGAGTGATGCTAGTGTTAACCATGTTCTAGTGAAACTCAAGAAAATCTACTATAGACTAAGCATCAATATTGACTGAGTAAGATAGTTGATGTTGAGCAAGAAATTCTATAGTAACTAGGTGATTAAGTGATGACCGACTGTCAAAACTTAGTGATTGTCAAGTAACAATATTTTGAAAAAATATGAGAAATTCTAATTTCCAACTGACTCAATTGATTTCTTGGGATATGTAAATCATGTTGAAGATAAATTGATGAGTTGGATCATTAAATTTAAGGAGAGGATTAGGTAAAGACCTAATAGATAGATTCCAGAGAAGTTTCTAGAGGATGATTTAGAAGGTGGAAAAATTCACTAAACATGTTGAACCAGATTGTAAACCCTAAAATCTATTGTGATCATGGAAAATGAAAAAGAAACAATTACCTATTTTAGAAGGCATAGATTGTTGGAAATAATAATGGGAAAGTAAACTCTAAGAGTTGGGGGGTGGATGGGGGGGCGGGCGGGGGGGGGGGGTGGGAAGAGGTGAATCAACACTTAAAAACTTTTAACCATAAAAATATTCACCACGCATCCATCTCCCAATTTAGCATGTAAAATAAAATAGCTAACTACACATGTTTATCCATACCATGAAATAATTAACACATAACAAAATAAATTTGTCAGCCACAAACCTTTCAATGACAAGGTAAAGCTAGGGTGGGGATGAAACCCACAAATCTTCACTAGTGTAGCTATAAAGTTTAGCCAATTAAGGTTCGAAGAAGTTTGACCATAAATTGTGATCTACCCTATGAAGGGTCTTCCATGTTAAAGTCTTAAAAAGACTATTTAGTCTCACCTTGTTAAAGGATTTCAACACCCTAGTAAAAGTGTGCCTTGTTAGAGGACTTAAACTTACAATAAAGCAAGCACTTGGTTAAGAAATTTACTCAAGTTTGTCAAAACTCCAATGTTAGGAGATTTACTCTATATCACCTATTAAAATGATTTAGCACAATTCCTTTAGTTAGCACTCTATTGCTAGATTTCATATCTTCTCTTTCTTGGTGTGTACTTGATCATTTTGATAAGATATGTATCCTCTATCCTCTCTCTGCTTTCCTTTATTCTCTCCAACTAATTCTGTAATTCATAGCATTATCACAACCTCCATAGCCACCATGAATTCTCTTTCTGCACTTAGCAATTGTCTCCTTCTGTGTATTCACTCATTCTATAATCTCCTTAGGATTTCCCTCCTTAAGTAAACAAAAGTGAACTAGGGTTAGGTAAGAATCAACAACTATGGTTTATTCATATTGCTACTTAGAACATCCATAAATTTTATTAGTTGTATGTATTGCATAGGGGTTTGTAATATACCTCCATACATATCTCCTAGAATTGTAAAATAATCATTAAATTGGGCCAAAAATAGTTTACATAAAAGTTTGTGCCATCACAAACAATTATGTAAAAAATTATTCACTTGGCATTTGAAGGCTTTGATGCTTAGCCATAACTATACTCACAATGTTGTAACTCAATTCCTAAATGACTCGATATTCACTATTTACATGACACCTTAATCACTCAGCATGTATAGTTTTCTTAGATCATGAGTGACTCAACACACACTAGGTATATTACTTGACATGTATTTTCTAACCATTGATGCTCAACATGCTTTGATCACTTGGCTCGCATTGATTTTTTGGCTTCCTCTAATCACTTAGTGTGCACTGTAATACTAATAGATTAATGACTAAGTGTTTTGTCACTACCTTGTCAAAATTAATCTAAGATTAACAATCTCCCCCTTTGACATGAGTGGAAAAAACATGTTTTCATGCATATAGAATCCTTTTTATGAGCATAACTTAGACAATATGTATCTGTGACTCAGCTCCCATACAAAATTTCAAAACTTCCAAATTTTGCAAAATGGATGACTAACTATCATACCTTATTTCCTTGTTTCTCCATTACTCCCCCTGAGTAAATATATCCTTTCTATATCAAAATATGATACTCCTACTAAGTAGATATGTTGTACCAAGTTTATGCATTATTACTTCCCCTTACTCAAAAATCTATTTCCTTTATTAATAAACAACTTCATAATCCCCCTTTTTTGACACTTACTTCATGGATGGTACACTAATAATGTGTTTATCCAAAAATGATTTATGGATCTCTATTATGATCTTTAGGGTTGCATCCCAATTTTAGTATGCTACCTCTAGAGATTGATACTAAATGTCTAGGTGGGGCAGCAAAGTCAACTAAGCCATCATGAATAGAAAGTTGGTTATCTTTCTACATAATTGTCTCAGCATAGGCTAGTTCCTTATGCAACACTTCCATGTGTGGGGTCAACATGGATTAAATATACCTTGCGTGGACATTAATCTTTAAAAATGAGCTTGGCTTTGACCAAAAGATTAATTAATAATAGTACCTATAGTTTGTAGATCTCCTTGAACTTTGTCAATAGACCTATGAACATCCTATGTAAAAATATTCACATCACATAACTTGATGTATAGAGAGAAAATGTGCTCTAACACCTTCTTCACACTCTCCATTTTGATTTCTAGATCAACCTATCAATGTGTAATAGCACTAGATCTCTTCTCAAGTACCTTAGTTTAAAATTTCCTTTCAGACCATTCAAGTAACTTGATATTTGAATCCAGGTCTTCATCCTTTATTTTGTTAATAATGGTACCGAGTTATTGAATGATGGGATTATCTTCATTCATTTCTAGGAGACTAAAATCATCATAAAATATGTCTTTTATCTCATGCAAAATATTTTTTTGCTTGAACTCCCTCCTCATCATCTCTTGCATTTTCTTCCTTTGTATTGTCTCCTGCATAATTCTTATCTACTTAATAGTAATTTTTGTCAAAGGCCAAGTATCTACATTTATCTCATATGGCAAGTGCTTAAGCCATCTGACCCTAGGTATAGCTTCCTACATATATGTGTGGTTGACATCCACTAAGAAACAAATATCATCATAGTCTTTCTCCATTAAGGATACAAAGTTCCTTAACCTTTGTTTCATGGATTTCTTAAAATCCTCAAAATAACTTGTCATCACTAAATCAAAATTATGACTACAATAGACCTATTGGTCTATGAATTCTAAAATATGCACTACAATAGACCTATTGGTCTTCCAAGAAACTATGCCAAATGTGGGGAATGTGTTTTGCACATAGAAGAATATGTAGACTAGTAAAGAGCCAAATTTGCATGATGCATTCTTTTCTTTCCTTATGGCCTCCAAGTTTTTTGATAGTTGATGTAGTTGGAACCCAATGAGGTCATAAGTATGGTCCCTCTTGACTATCTTAAAATCCAAATCAATAGCCTTGCAAGTAACATTGTTCAGTTGACTAGACTAAAAGAACTTGTGAGCAATCGCTCTTATTGAAAACAATTAGGGGATCTGAAATTGTGTTAATGGACATCCCTTGTTTGTTCCACACTACACCTATGTTCTTCAAAATGGTCCCCTTTACATTGTTTCTAATGCTCTTGGTTCTATCAAGGCTAGGGTATCGTGATACTTAGTTTATGATCCTCTTAGTGATCTTAATCAATCCATTTTCCATCTAGACGTGATTTCCATTTATGCGACTCAAAATTATTCTAATCCATTCTATCTCAAACACTTGAGAAAAATCTAGGGCATGGTTCAACCCTCAAGAATTAGTTATCACAAAGGTTGTTGTAGGCTTGCATCCCTTACCTCCATGTCACCTACTTTACCTATCTTTTCCATATAACAATACCTAATGTCTTGTATCATCAAAACTTTTGGTGAAATCATCAACAATGCACTAGACAGGTCTCCTTTGTATGCCATTTCAAATATTTCTCAGAAAGGTGGATGGCTCACATCATTACTTATTAATTGCACATTGAAAACCTCCTTTCCCTATTTGCTAACACATGTAGATGAGCAAGGTACCATTTCAAGTAACTAGTGTTTATTAAAATTAAAACATAACTTGGTGAGAGTGAAATATTTTCCAATCTGATGAATGAGTTGAGTTGTGGTTGAATCTAGTTCACAAATTCTAGAATCTCCTTTTACAATTCACCTTTGTGCTCTTCATGCTCTCTTCATTCATTGATGAATTCAAATGAATCAAAAATTTACTATATAACCTTTCATATTTGACAATAAATGCTTAGTGCTTACATAGCTATAAGCTCAAATATCATATGACTTCCCACTCATTCAGCTTATACATGATTTATGGTATGCTCAGCTAACATAGCAAGCTCAACCAATACTAATTACAATTCCATCACTCAGTAATAATTGTGAAACTTTTCATACTTGACAACAACATGAAAACTTAACAAAATTTTAAAAAAATTATAGGTTTTAACCGATATATTTCATCTTAATTCATGCATATATAATATGTTCATAACTTATATTCTTGGAGCTGATGTATAATATAGCATTTAAAATATCAGTCCCATACATACCTCTTCATTTCCTAGTTGGGGGTGATGTGATCACCTAATGTATTAGATGAAGTGACTTCATCTAAACTTGAAGTGATGCAAACATCCTTCTTCTTCCATGTCTTTTTTGTTCATCAACAATTTGACCTTCTCAACATTGACCTTGTATTTTCCTTTATTATTTCCATTACTCAGTGCTAGTGATCTAGTTGGATAGTTTCTATTGATATGATTAGTCTTGAGACAACTAAAGCATGTAGTCTCACTCAACCATCTATTGTAGTTTCCTGTATTCAACATGTGTTCTAATGCAATCCTAAGGAACATGTCCATATTCTTTACAATAGTAACAACTATATCTTTTTCTACTTGTTTGATGTCTAGTTGGTATTAGATCTGCATTCATATGCTTTCTATTCATAATTCTAACAATTGTGGAAATATCCTTCAAATCTCTATGTTCTTAAGGTCTTGGTCATGTATTCATGTTCTTGATGTCCTTGCTTATTTCACTTATGACAACAACTCTTAAATTTTTGCTTATGATTCTGATTTGCATTGTTGCTCCTTTAAACATTTTTTGTATGACCCAACATTCCAAAATTATTTAAAGTGGGTTTGTAGTTCTTACCTTTGTTTTTTCTTCGTTCATCACTTTTAGATGATTCTCCTTTCTCAGTACTAGTGTATCCCAATCCAATAGTATCATTGTTAGTTCTTGGAGATCTCCTTAGTTTATCAAAGTGTTTGATGGCTTCACTAGGTTTGTTGAAACTTTCAGCAAATGTCTTTTTTCCTCTTAGTTCATTCCTCAATTGTTCATTCTATAACTTTAGGATTGTGATCTCAATGTCCTTTCCATTCAATTCATAGTTTGTAATCATCAATTGATTCATTATATCTAGTTGCTTGTTGGCAATCTTTTGCACATCTAATGTCTTCTCTTCTAGTCTATTGGTTAGTGTTCTTTTGTCATCTTCAATCATGAGTTTTTCTTCCTTAGATTTCTTTTTCTATTTGAGCACCTCACATAGTAATATTGATTGGACTTCTTGTTCTATCTTAAAAATTTTGACCTCTTTACTTAGGGAATTTTTCTTTTTCATTAGATTTGCAATTGCTTCATCAAACTCACTTGAGTTTCTATTCTCAAACAATTTAGTAGTGTCTTCTTCTTGGTAATGAGTATCATTTTTCTGAATAGCTATCTCTTTCCTTCTCCTCAATAAATGATGTAGTTCTTCTCTTGCTTCCATGAGTTGGTGTAGGGAAAGCTAGATTTCAATCTTCTAATTCTTAATAGTTTTTCCCAACTTGTAGACTTTCATCTTCAGGATCTTTCCTCCAAATCTATAAAGCTTTCCTTTATGGAGAACAAGGCTCTAATACCAATTGTTGGAAATAACAATGGGAAAGTAAGCTTAGAGAGAGGGGAAGGGGGTGTGAATTAACACTTCAAAACTTTAACCATAAAATATTCACCACACATTCATCTCACAATTTAGCATGTAACTAAAATAGCTAACTACTCATGCTCATCCATAGTATGAAACAAATAACACATAACACAATAATTTTTTTTACCTAGAAACCCTCAAATGAGAAGGTAAAACTAGGGTGGGGATGACACCTACAAATCTTCTACTACAGCTATAAAATGTAGCCAATTAAGGTTATTAGAAGTTTGACCATAAACTATGATCTACCCTATGAGGGGTTTTCCCTATTAAAGGCTTACAAATATTGTTAGGTCTCACCTTGTTAAAGGATTTCATCGCGCTACTAAAATTGTGCCTTTTCTGAAGGACTTAAACTTAAAATGAAGAAAGCACTTGGTTAAGAGATTTACACAAGTCTGTTAAGACTACTCTATTAGGATATTTACTCTATACCACCTATTAAAATGATTGAGCACCATGATCCTTCGGTTAGCACTTTATTGCTAGATGTCAGATCTTCTCTTTCTTGATTTGTACTTGATCCTTCTAATCAGATGTCTCATTTGTCCTCTATGTGCTTTCCTCTATTCTCTCTAACTGACTTTGTAATTCATAACATTATCACAACCTCCATAACCACCATGAATGTTCTTTCTGCACTAAGCATTCATCTCCTTCTGCATATTCACTTGTTCTAATATCTCCTTAGCATTTTCCTCCTTAAGTAAACACAAGTGAGCTAGGGTTAGGTACGAATCAATAGTTGTGGTTGATTCGTATTGCCACTTAAAGCATGCATAAATTTGATCAGTAGCATGTATTGCATAGGAATTTGTAATATTCCTCAACATATATCTCCTATAATTGTAAAATAATCATTAAATCGGCCTAAAATTGGTTTACATAGAAGTTTGTGCCATTACAAACAACTCTGTACAAAATTGTTCACTTAACATTTGAAGGCTTTAATGTTCAACCATCACTATATTAACAATGTTGTAACGTGATTCCTAAATGACTTGGCATAAACTATTTACTAGGGGCCTAAATCAATTGGCATGTATAGTATGCTCAACTCATGAGTGACTCAGCACATACTAGGTATTTTGCACAACATGCATTGTCTCACCACCAATGCTTGACATGCTTTGATCACTCAGCTCACATTGATTGATCATCTTTGTCTGATCACTTAGCATGTACTGTAATACTAATAGATTAATGACCAAGTGTTTTGTCACTGCTTTTTCAAAACCAATATGCGAATAACATAGAGTTGAAGACAAAATGTAAGTGTGAGAGTGAAGTAAGAGAAATGAATTGCTTACATAGATGCAATTGAAGTTGATAAATAAATTTGAGTAGAAGTCTTAAGTTTTTTGAAAGGAGAAGATTGACTTCTTAAAGGGTGATGGGACTTCAAGATGCCTCACCGATTTTGAGTAACATTCTACATTTTGAGTCAAATTGAGCCCCTATAAGAGATTTTCATGCATGTGCACCCAACCATCACTTTTAGGCCTATGAAGTGTTTCATATTTCTAACACATTTTATTCAATATATGCATGAGTCCCATAATTATAAATTTCTATTCTGAATCATTTTGTGAAGTTCCATTTTGAGCATTCCTTAAATCTACATTTTTGTCCTAGTGTCAAATAGCAACAGGAAACCTAGTTTGCAATTCAATATCTTACACTCAGTTAAATTTCATGACTCGTCACTTTAGGAGTATTTATTATGAATATCAAAGGACTTATGTTTAACTTTTCAAACCATTTGGATTTATTTTGACTAGGTTTTGAATCCCTCAAAGTTGGTTGTTTACTGTTGTCGAGCTGATGCATATTTCTTAGAGGTTTGGAAAGCTCTATTTGACTAGTTATACCTTTGACCCAGTTGACCAAAATGAGAAAGTTCATTTTGAATTGTATTCTAAGGGTTAGATACATTCTATGTTACATATTTGAGCCTATGATGAATCCATTTGACTAGTTATCAAATACAATTCTAAATACAATTTATAAAGTTTTACTAGTGTCTTAAAGTTCAAGTTGATTGTTAGTCATGTTCAGGATGTTATAACTTTGAATCTATGATAGATGAGACCAAATGGATTGTACCACTATGTTCTATTCTGAAAATAATTTAAGTGTTCTAGTTTTCAATTCTTGATGAATCTATCTACACAATTTTTTAGGTTCATTCTATTTTTGAAAATAATAGTTCTGCTAGTTTTCCTAGTTCTACAATTCCAAGTACCTCACTGTAACTGCTTGCTAAATGGGCCTAGTCTTTTTTCATGAGCCCTAATCATATATTTCTACTCTCCTTGTGAAAATGAACTAATGCCTTAGTTTCCATGTCCCCAAGTGTTTGTTTGACCTATTTCCAAAGCCAAAACCAAACATACATTATGGTTTTCTAACATGTTTATTTGCAGGTTGTTTCAAATAAATTTGATAATCAATATCTTTTTACCTAGATGTTGTCATGAGGTCAAATCTAAAAAGGTAAAATAATGTGAACTAGAGAATCAGATATGTTAGATCTTAGGGCCCAACTATTTGTTTCAGTCAATTTTTTTAAAGTTGGCTCATAGATCGTCCTATTAGAAAATCATTATTTGTAGAAAAGGAAAAGTGAGTTTTGAATTATTAGTTAAGGGTAGATTTTGATTGACATTGAATCTAGTTAGTTTAGGGACTCAACTTAGTAGATTCTAGGAGTAAGGTGATTTAGTTTGAATTTCTTTTTGCTGAACCCACTTTGGGATCGAGTGATTTATCAGAGTGGCAATATACCATGGAAATTGAGAGTTTCATAAGGGTTATGATCATTATAATTATTATTCTACCATGAGGTATGGTCATTGATAAGGTAATGACATTAGATGAAATGGAGAGAAAAATGATATTGTATTTGATTGGGGAGATTCTACATTGTAGCTCCATGTGTCTCTAGTAGATGCTAATAAGGTTTGGTACATGGGATGCCTCAATACTTATAGTAGATTGTGAGGGTATTTCATAAAGTGGCTCATTCTATGATGATGCCATTTAAAAGATCTCTCAAACAACAATGTGTTGCAAACTCTTCGTTGGTGAGATGAAACTAAAGTTAAGATTTCTATTATTGAATATTTTTTCCATCTTGATCACAAAGACAAGAGAAAGTGGATAGATTGTCAAAACCATGTGGTAATTACATGATGGAATAAATAAGGGTGACTAAGATTGTTAAAATAGTGGACCTTTCTTAAACAATTTGGCTATTGTAATCACCTATGTCATGACTTAGGTAGATGTTGGAGCCTAATTTTTGTTAAATACATCTCCCATTATTCTTGCAAAGAACTAGTATTTCTTAATTTTTCCCAGCCTAGGACGTGCATATGAGAAAGGGATATCACCTTGTGTAGGAGGTGGGTGAGGCCTGATAGGTAAAACTAAATCTTAGACTTGTACATGAATTAGAGGCATTGATTAGATGAGTTTTTTAAGACCTCAACTAGCACCATGTTGATTTCCATTGTGGCAAGTGTTTGAAGCATGGTTGCCAAATTAGAAGAGAACCACCATTTCAATTTGGTTGTGTTCCACCATGGATTGCATAGATCTTCTCAATAAAGAAGATGGAGAAATAGTTCAAAGGGATGCAATTTTAATGATGTAAAAATATAATGATACCTTATTTAGTGCATTCATGGATCAGCGATAGTTAACTCTATTTTTGACACAGCAAGTAGACGGATAGTTGCTAAGAGAAGGGTAGAAAGAGCAGTAATGAGTCATGCATAAGAACACTGTGGATATGTTTCCAAAAGTGATTCATTAGCCATGCTACTAACTATAAAACATTATGTGTTCTAAGATTTTCATCGTATTCCTCATGGCATCCTAGCAGAATTGGCCAAAGAATAGTTGTGGAACATCCATTTAGGATGGATATAAATTAGCTCTATTACCAAAGTAACCAACACCCAAAATGTGGATGCAATTAGTAAAATGACATGATCACATAGTAACATGGCTTCCATTTCCTTTTAATTTGAATTTTATCTTGATTTGTGCAAGAAAAAGGGGGTCACGAGCTTTGATTTTCATCTTGCGATGTGAAGTGGAGGATCTTTGTTCAAGAACTATCAACTTTTACCAAGATAGTGGTCATTTCCTATAAAAACATATAGTATTTTCACAATGCAGAAGAGCTTAAATGGTTCTATGTATTTCTTAACACTAAGTGGAATGAGAAAGAAGGTTTTGAGCCTATATTTGGGAAGAATAGAGGCCTCGAGCTATGAAATAACACTGTGGTTGAAGCTGCAGGGTATTTTTTTATTTGAATTCATGAATTTAGAATATCCCACATTGGTCTCGTTTGGAGCCTTTTATGTCTTTAAATATTAGAGCACACAATATGTAAATTTCTTAGAGACACCCGTATTTTGAGGCAAGGCTCTTATGTGAGGGGCCCATAGCCACCAAGATGACTAATCTAGAGGTGATAAATGACATAATATTAATAGGCAATGTAGGTGACATTTGATGATGTCAATAGCAACATGGTGACAAATGGATGTATAGGAAGGTTCCATGTGGCACATAGTTCAATGTTGGCCCAAATTTCATAACATCATAGCAACCAATAGGAGGTTAGTGATAACTACCATGAGGTGGTGAAATGGTTAAAGTTAACCAGATCATGGTTTTGCAATAGTTAATGTGTGGTTAGTGTAAACAATTGCGAGTGTGCAATCAAGGTAATTGCAATGTCATGAATCAAAGGTATGGTTAAGAGATAATAGTTGTGAAGCTATGTGACATTAGATGCAAGGTTAAGGAGATGGTAATTTCACAACTTTGCAATTGTTAATTCGCAATTAAGGATCGAGGACTCAAGGTTGCAAAAAGCTAACATGTGGCAAGACTTGTTGATAGTACATTGAAGTGGTAGATCTAACTAGTAAGGTGATTGTGGTGCCTTCTTAGTCATCAACTAAAGGTTTGACCAAGGTAAAATTGAAGGATATGGTAAAAATTCAAAATATTAAAATATTAGAAATTTCCTTCATGGAGCACTCATTCTAAGATTTAAAAGTTGAAAATAAATTTGAGATATCATAAAGTTCAAACTTTATTCAATGAATAATACTTTCAACATAGTTGAAAATAAATTTGAGATATTATAAAGTTCAAACTTTATTCAATGAATAATACTTTCAACACTTAAATCCTCTAATTTATGGAGAAGGGCCAAAAACATCAAATGCATGCTAGAGTCCTCATTTTTTGTCAAAATATGAAGTGTAATACACTGTGGAAAAGGGGAGCAGATGAATTTTTTGAATCTACAGTCAAAATATGTGCAAGTCATCAATGGTAAAAGATATAGGAAGATTTGTGAAAATAGAGGCATTCTTAGTAGAATAGGTGTTTTTCATGGTGAAGCTTTAGATTCAATTGGAAATCAAATAGAGAATTTTTTTGCTCCAAATTTGGGCTAAAATATTTTTGAGAGTATTATTTTGTCTCTAAAGTTATTGAGAATTCATTTTGGCATGTCTTTTAGCAGCAAACCTAACATATTTTTTAGTTAGTTCTCTCTCCATCATTTAGGTTGTTCTTGAAGCATATTTTTAAAATAGAATGAGGAGATCTAATTTTCAGCTGAAGAAAGAGACAAGAGAGAGGCTTTGCGACATAGGTTTAAGATTGAAGTGAAATGCATCACTTTCGAATCATTTCTTGATTCTTCTTCTTTCTCTATATCTCTCTCTTTCTCTCTCTTTTTAGGGCTTGGTTCCCATTTATTGGAAGTTTTTCCATTGTTGTGATACTTTTTGAATTACAATAGGAAAGGTAAACTTGTGGGAGGAGTGGGAGGCGGGGGGGGGGGGGGTGGGTTTGGGGGGGTTGTGGTGGAAGTGAATCAGTAGTTTAAACTTTGACACATAAAAAATTCACCACACATCCATCTCATACATTCAATAAGTAAACTAAAATATCATATAAAGCATGTATATCTAAATCATGTAAACAAGTAAGTATTCACACATATATGACACTAGATATGATTACCCAGAAATCCTCTAATGAGAAGGTAAAATTAGGGTGGGGATGACACCCACAAATCTTCACTACTGTAGTAATAAAGTGTATCCAATGAAGGTTAAAATTTTTTATCATGACACATGACCTACCCTGTGAAAGGTCTTCCTTATTAAAGGCTTACAAATATTGTTAGGTCTTACCCTATTAAAGTATTTCAACACCCTATTAAAAGTGTGCCTTGTTAGAGGACTTTAACTCACAATTAAGTAAGCACCCTGTTAAAGGATTTCAATATAGCCTATTAGGACTAGTCTGTTAAGAGATTTAACTAATTCACCTATTAGAATGATTCAACATTGACCCTACAATTAGCACTTGGTTTCTTGATGACAGATCACCTCTAAATTGATGTATTCTTGATCCTTCTTGATTAGATGTCTCTCTATTGTATGTTATTCCCTTTCTCTATTCTCCTTTAAGTAATCTTACAATGCAATTTCACTTAATAATTTCTTAACCACCATGAATGCTCTATTTACACATGCAAAACTTCTCTATTCACTTCTTTCATGCACATTTGAAGTTTAGGGTTTGTCCTCCTTAAGAAGACTTAGGTGACTTAGGGTTAGATATGAATCAATGGAGTTGTGATTCACCCATTTTGTCGCTTAAACCTTCCCTTTTCCTAATTGGCTACACGTAAATCGTAAGGATTCTAACTTAAGTTTCATCCTTATCTCCAAAATATCATAATTCAATCTTTAAGTCGACTCAAAAATGGTTTATATAGTATTTTGTGCCAATACAAACAACTATGTCAAAACTATCTTACTCAGCATCTGAACTCTCGGATGCTTAGCATATACTAATTCATATACTATGACTTGGTATGCATTGCTTACTTAGCTCCTATATCACTCAGCATACACTATCTTCTATGTACTTGAGTGACTTGGCACATGAGTGACTCAACATTCAGTATGGACTCAACATGCTCTATCTTATACATATTGTACTTGACATATACTACTTATTTGGCATGAACTAAGTAAATGACTCAAGTGTATAGACACTCACTTGTTAAAACCAATCTGAGATCAACAATCTCCCCCTTTGACATGAGTATAAAAAAAACTTGGTTATGCATTAATATCATTAATCTTAAGAGAATAACATATCTCTTATTCAACTACTATACAAAATTTCAAATTATCAAAATTTTGTAACAAATTATACCTCAAAATTTGATAACTCTCCCTATGTTGATAGGTCTTTTCTATATTCTAAATTTTGTACATACCTCAAAATTCATATGGCCCCCTAAGTTGATAAGTATGTTCTATATTCAAAGTTGTGTACTCTAGCTAAGGAGATATGCTTCAACTAATACTTTTCACTTCATGCTATTTTGTGTTGTTCTTTGCTTGCTTCCTCATGCTCTTACTCTGTTTTTATTATCTCCCCCCTTTTTTAATCTTACTTTTCTCCACCTTGTTCCTTACTACTTTATTTATCCCTCTTTTTGACACTTATGTCAATGGGCTATACACTAATAGTTTGTTTTTCCATGAAACATTTATGGAGCTCTAGTATAATCTTAACAGTTGCATCCCAATTTTTACATGCTACATCCAAAGACTTAATTTGGATGGCTAGCTTAGTAGCAAGGTCGACTAGGCCATCTAATGTAGAAAGATTAGGATCTTTCTTCATAAGAGCTCCTGCACATCCTAACTCCTTGTGCAAAATCTCCATGTGAGGAAGCAATGTTGTTTGGATGCTAATCAATTTTTCCCTTATATTGGCTTCTTCAGCAGATAATGCTACTAACTGACTCTGTGTTTGCAATAAAGTTCTAAAATGTTTCTCATTGGGCTAGAGTCATAGGCAATTTTGCTCTAGGTGCATTAATTTGACTTTCCAAACCCAAAATGTGACTCCTTGTCTCTTGTGTGAAGAGTGTGGGATTGCACAGTTTTGTGTACAATGAGAAAATATTCTCAAGTACCTTCTTCACACTTTCTATCTTAGTTGCCAATGTAACTTGTGTAAGTGCTATGTCACCTAATATTTTATGATTCACTTTGAAATTTCTTTTCAAACCATTCTAATAATTTTGTACTTGTATCAAGGTCTGCATCACTAACCTTTTCCACTATATTTCTTAGTTGTTCAATCAGTGGCTTGGTTTCATCTAGAGTAGGTAGACTAAATGCATCTAGAAAGATGTCTTTGATATCTAGAAAAGATTGCTTCTACCAATACTCCCTTCTAAGTAGTTCTCGATGATTCTTTCTAGCCAGGGCTTCTTGGAGTATGCCCATCTACTCTATTGTCATTTTGTCATAATCATACTTTGGTAACACAATATCTTCATCTAGGCTTACATCTCCATATTATATGACCTCTTATGCCTTTGATGTACTTGGACTCATCATTGAGATTTGTAATGGTGTTGCGTCTATGCTCAACTTTTGAAGAGTGTGATTGGAAGGAGTGTTAGATCCTAGTAAAGTTACTAGTGCTTGAATGGCTTCTTGCTTCTTTAGCTTTGGTTTCAACTCAGTCTCTTCAAGCTTGTCCTTATTTTCCACAATGCCTTGACTTAGACCTTGTACTTCTGTTGGAGGTGTAGATAGATTTATCTAACTTGTTTGACTTTGTTCTTCAATAGTGGCTTGGGTTTCCACTATATCCTTTACAATTGTATCAACCTTTATTAGTGTAGCTTCTGGGATGTTATCTAAAGGTTATACATTAGTGACTTGAGGGATGATGGTAGGTGATTCATGTGTTTTCACCTCTTCACTTGTAGTGTCAGTCACTATTTTTTGTATTTCATGTACACTCACTAACATAGGATTACCACATAATTTTGCCTATAGTGTAGATTGATCAAGTATCTTTTTCAGATCTTCCTCTATTAGGGGGTTGATGTTTTGAGTAGGTAGACTAGAAAATTCCTTCACTATTATTGTTTCAATATTTTCACTTGTTATATGTTGAGAGCTAACATTAGGAAATTGTGTATCTTGTACACTCTATTCTTCTTGCTGCTCTACCTTAGTTGTTGCCTTATCGTCTATATTCATTTTTGTACCTCCCTCAACTATGTCTTTACTTTTATCATTTTCTTCATCATCTTCTACTTCAATGGGTTCCTATTCTCCTTCTTTTACAATAACAAGCCCATATGTAATTTTCCACATTTGAGTTGTCTTCTTTACAACATCTTCAATATTATTTTGTAGTATGCTGAAGGCTCTATATTTTGGGACAAATTTGATAGCATATTTCTTTACTACTTTTGGAATTTGTGTCTTGCTAAGTTTAGGCATAACTTGTGCAAGTGATGTTTCCCTAAGTTTCCTTTTATATTCAAACAATAATGCCATTTTTGCTCAACTCTTTCATATAAAGTTTTAGGCATTGATTTGGCAATTTCTAATGGGGCTTTCTTAAAAAATTTCATCATGGCATATATAGCCTCCTTCACTTGATTCTTTTAAACTTTACCAAGATTATCAAAATGAATATGAGAAAATCTTGATAGATATGCATTATTCTTAACATTTTCACATAAGTTTTCTTGATCTAAGAATGGGTTGTGACTTCCCACTTTGAATTGGCTATTGTCATTAGATTTTGTTCTTTCCTCATCCAATTCAACTTGTGCAATATATTTCCTCCTTGGTCTTTTCTACACTCCTCCTCCCTACTTTGTAGGTTTGGTCTTCTCTTTTGTTTTTAGAGCAATGAGACATGCACTAGCCCTTATAGTAGGTGTAGTAGGTTTGGGCTAGCTAGTTTTAGCAGTCTTCTTGGACCTTGTCACTAGTTGAGCCTTATCCTTTCTCTTCTTTTGATCAATAGGAGTAGGTGCTTCCTTGGCTTCTTCTTCCTTGGAACCTTCTGTAATTTTTATCTCTTCCTATTGCTAATCTTCTCCCATTCCTTGTGTTAATGCAAGTGGTGCTTGGGTTTGGGTGTCTTCTTCCTCTTCATCTTCTTCCTCTTTATCATCTTCCTCCTCGACACCTTCACCAAATTTAGCTTTCAACTTCTTCACCAACTTCTCCTTCTTCTTTATGATAGAGGTAGTCTTTAGTTCTATAGTGATCTTAGATTTGGCCATTTCATAATTCAATTTTATTAGGTTTCCACAATCCATTAGACTTTTTAATTTTGCTTCTGGATTTGATTGGATTTGATTTCATAATTACCAAATGCTTTGGCATCTTTATCTATATCTTCAGCAAGTAGTGCAGTTATTGCTACAAGGGCCTCATCTACATTTATTTCATAGCCTAATGGCCTTAGCCATCTTACCTTAGGAGTTGTTGCTTGAACACAAGTATAATCAATGTCAACTACGAAACAAACATCATCATAATGTTTTTCCACCATTGATACTAGAATTCTCAACCTTTTCTTCATAGATTTCTTAAAATCCTTAGAGTACCTAGTCATTATAGATTAAAAATTTTCACCCAATTGTTCAATGAACTCACCTATCTATACTACCACTAACCTATTTTTTTTCCATGCATAGTGCCAAATGTAGGAAATGTGTTTTGAACATAAAAGAAAATACATATTATAATAGAACCAAATTTGTACAAAGCACTCTTTGTTTTCCTTATTGCTCCTAGATTTTCAATCAACTGTTGTAGTTGTAGCTTGGCCAGATCATATGTGTGATCTTTCTTAACAATATTATAACCAACATCTACTACAATATAGGGAACACTATTCAATCTGCTAGATTTGTAAAAAAATTGTGAAATTAAACTTATTACAAACTCTGTCAATGGATCTGTGATGGTGTCAATTTCCATTCCTCTTGTATTACACATGGCTCCTTTATTCTTTTCAATAACCTGTTTTGAATCGCTCCTTAAAGTCTTAGGCCAATCTAGGGTTGGATACCCTATTACCCTATAGATTATTCTTTTGTTTATTTTGATAGGGTCATTGTCTAACCAAAGTGAATTATCTTGAATTTTGCTCAATACAATCCTAATCCATTTAGGTTTGAAAACATTCAAGAAATATAGGGCACAAGTCAACCCTTTCTTCTCTACAATTTTGAATTCTTCCCTTATAACACCATTTTCACATAGTCTATCATAAGCTTGTCTATTCTCCATGTCTCCAATACTTTCCATCTTATAGTTGTAACATTTCCTAACATCTTGAAACATTAAAACTTTTGGTGGTATAATTGATAATGCACCAAAGGGGTCTTTTTTATATGAAATATCAAGTATGGCTTTGAAAATTGGTTGGTTGACCTCATTACTAACCAAATGAACATTCAAAACCTCCCTGCCCTCTACACCTTTGAACTAGATGCCATTTTGCAAAACTAGGGTTTTTGAAAATAGAAACAACGTAACTTGGCACAAGATAAATACCTTGCAAGATCTGACAAAATGGTGTTGAATCACTATTCAAATCTTATACAATCACTTCTGATGAATTTTCTAATCACCTTTAGCTCTTGATGCTCTTTCTGAATTTTGAAGTGATGTAAAATGAGCCAAAAATTGATCAAATACCCTTTTGAAAACACTTAAATCAATATTGAGTGCTTACATAGCTGTAAGCTTGGCATCAACCAATTTCAGGCTCACTAGGTATCCACTAGTCTTTTCGATTGTTTAGAAACTAGTTTGAGCTTGATATCAACTATCCAATCTATTATCTTGGCATCCTTTAGTATTTCACTCAGCAATCATAGAAAACTTTTCATTCTCAATATATTAACATGAAAAACTTAAAGATTTTTCTTTGATTCCTAGTAACATCTTGCATCTTTATTCATGCTTATGTAGACTTTCTAGTACTAAATTCTTTTGCAATTGATGTATGATATAACTTATGAATATCAATCCCACATACCTCTTGATTACTTAGTTTGATGAGATCTGATCACTTGACTCGTTGGGTGGAGTGATCCCTTCTCCACTTGATGTACTGCAATCCTCCTTTTTCTTCCATGTCTTGTTCATTTCATTTCTGAAATTTTCAACATCTACCTTGCCTTTGCCATTGTCAAACTCACAACTTGGTTCCTTCGACCTTGTTGGACAATATCAACTAATGTGACCAATCTTCAAATAGCTAAAACATGTGGTTTGACTTAACCACCTTTTGTAGTCATTTTTGAAGTGTGTCCTAATACAATTCTCAGGAACATGTCCATACTCTTGACAATAATGACAGCTATATCTTGTATTGTAATCCTAGTTGTAAGAGTTTCCATTATACTTTACCTTTCTTTTTCTATCTAGTGACCATATGGGTTTGGATCTAAACTCAAAATTTGTATGTTCATACTTCTAACAATTATAATAATATCTTTCAAATCTTTGTGTTTGTATGGTCATAGTTCTATATTCATATGCCTAATGACCTTGCTTCTTTTACTTATGGTAGTGAACCATGCTCTTATGCTAGACCTTTAAATTTACAATCTTGCTCCCACACACATTAGTAGTATGCCCTTTCTTACCACATTTTTTTCAAGTAGGTTTTGAGTTCTTACCTTTTTTGTTCCTTTCTTTAGCACTTTTGGATGATTCTCCTTCTTTAGTACTTGTGTATCCTAGTCCTAGTGTATTATTATTAGATCTAGGGGATCTCAATAATTGTTCAAAGTATTTGATGGCTTCACTTGGTTTATTGAAACTTTGAGAAAATTCATTTTCCCTTTTTAATTCATTATGCAATTGCTCGTTCTACAACTTTAATGTTGTTATCTCAGTGTCCTTGACATTCAATTCATAGTTGGCATTCATCATTTGACTCAGAGTATCCAATTACATGTTGGAAATCTTGGTTATCTCTAATAATTTCTCTTCCATTATGTTGGTCAAAACTCTTTTATCTTCTTCAATCATGGCTTTGTCTTCCATAGCTTTCTTCTTTTGTTTGATTATCTCACATAGTAGTATGGCTTGTGATTCTTGCTCTAACTTGAGATTTCTGATTTCCTTAGCTTGGACTCTATTCCTTTCCATTAGATTTGCAAATATTACATCAAATTCATTGGAGTCTCCATTGGAAAATAGTTTAGTAGTGTCTATCACTCTATATTGTGTATCATTCTCCTCAATAGAAATTTCCTTCCTTCTCTTTAAAGATTTCTTTAGTTCTTCACTTGCTTCATTCAGTTGATGTAGAATAATTTGTATTTCAATTCCCTAATTCTCAATGATCTTTCCCAACTTGTAGACTTCCATTTTCAAGATGTTTCCTCAAAGTTGCAAAGCTTCTCATTCATAGAACAAGGCTCTGATACCAATTGTTGAAATTATCATAGGAAACATAAACTTCTGGGGGGATGAATATGTAGTTTAAACTTTGACCCATATAACATTCACCACAACTCCATCTTATACATTTAATAATTAAATTGAAATATCATGTAAAGCATGTACATTTAAATCATGTAAACAAGTATATGACACTTGATATGATTACCCAAAAACCCTCCAATGAGAAGGTAAAACTAGGGTGGGGATGACACCTACAAATCTTGACTACTACAGTAATAAAGTGTATCCAATGAGGGTTGCAATGTTTGATCATGAGACATGATCTACCCTATGAAAGGTCCGCCCTATTAAATCCTTACAAAGACTATTAGGTCTTACCTTGTTAAAGCATTTCAACACCCTACTAGAAGTGTTGCTTGTTAAAGGACTTCAACTCATAACTAAGTAAGCACCATGTTAAAGGATTTCAATACAACCTGTTAGGACTACTTTGTTAAGAGATTTAACTAATTCACTTGTTAGAATAACTTAGCATTGATCATGCAGTTAGCACTTGGTTTCTTGATGATAGATCACCTCTAAACTAATGTATTCTTGATCCTTCTTGATTAGATGTCTCTTTTTTGTATGATATTCCATTCCTCTATTCTCCTTTAACTAATTTTACAATGCAGTTTTAATCCACAATTTCTTAGCCACCATGAATGATCTATTTTTGCAAGTGAAATTTCTCTCTCCACTTCTTCCAAGCACATTTAAAGTTTAGGGTTTTTCCTCCTTAAGAAGACTTAGGTGACTTAGGGTTAGGTATGAATCAACGGCTATGACTCATCCATTTTTCCACTTAAACCTTCCCTTTTCCTAATTGGTTGCATGCAATTCATAGTGATTCTAGCTTAAGATTCATCCTTGTCTCCAAAATATCATAATTCAATCTTTAAGTTCTAGCTCAAAAATGGTTTACATAGTATTTTATGCCATTACAAACAACTATGTCAAAACCGTCTTACTCGGCATAAATTGATTTCTATACTATGACTCGGCATCTGAATAACTTAGAATGCACTACTTACATAGCTCATGTATCACTTGCCATACACTTAAGTGACTTGGCACATGAGTGAATTGGCACTCATTATGGACTCGACATGCTCTATCTTATATATGTTGTGCTCGACATGTACTATTTATTTGGCATGCACTAGGTAAATGACTTAAATGTATAGACACTCTCTTGCCAAAACCAATCTAAGATCAATAAATACCACCTAGGTTGATGGTTGGTTGTTTTCCAAACTATAGAGCAGAGCTCTAGCTATGATCCCACCATTCATGCCCAACATTTCTCTCTTGTAATGAACAATAATTAATAAAATTATAGAGATAGTCCTCGTCTATTGAGCTATTTTATGAGTTACTTTCATGCATCCTATATGTATTTATTTTAAGGAAATGAATAAAATGAGAAATGATTTTATCTTTAATTTGAACATTGTCTCCTATTTGTGTTATTTGTAACTCTTTGTGGTTTTTGAAAAAAGAGGAAAAAGCTAGTTGCAACATGTTTTAGGTTGTATAAGTTGATATATTTTTCCATTGATTCGTGGAGTCAAGTAAATGCTTGGTTTATCATCACAGGGTTGCAGATTTCATGAAGGGATAGGTTGAGTATGAGATTTAGAAATGATGCATATGAGATTTGGAAATGATGCATATGTCTGATTCATAAGGTGAATGGATACATATGGAGTCTTGATATATGAGATGTATAAATGATTTCTAAGGATGTGTGTTAAATATTTGTAGAATTGCCTAATAGATAATGAATTGATTAGCTACAAGATATATGCCTTTTGTTTTTCATGTCTTGGCTATGCCAAAATCAACATATTAATCAATATATTTTTCCTTTTATGTTGAAGAGATGGAAGGATTTTCCCTCACTTAGCTTGTCAAGTTCATAGGTCATGTTATTGGCTATTTCATTTCTTTGTTATTTGCATAAGTAGTAGAAGAATTGTGGTTTCAATCTACTTTATCTAGATTTAGATAAATGTTTTAGGATCTAGTACCATATGAATGAATATGAGGTTCACCTATCTAGGTTTTGTAGAGCTTGAAGAAGAAGGAGGAGTATAACCTTATAGTTGTTAGTGTAATTTTTTATTTTTTCTATTTTGCTAGATTTTTCCTACACTTTTTAATAATCTCGCTTAGGTTAATAAAGCATGTCTTATTAGGTGAATGGTTGTGAGGTGTCACCTTCCTACATGTGAGCATCCATTAGCTATCTTGGGAAGATACTTTGCTATCTTTAGTCTGATAGATGGTTGCTCCTCATTGGTTGGTGTTGCCACCTCCTCCCTCTTCCTAGCCTATATAAGCATGCTACCTAGCTTGTATTTGTATCTCTTGTTTTTGCATCCTCTTAATGCTATTTTGCTTCCAGCATTTGCATTACTCTCTTGGAGACTAACTCTATGATGCTATTTTGATTTTGTATCATTTGCATTCATAGTTTAGATATTTACTCTTTGCACTAGTTTTTTGGGTTATTAATCTTTTCAGATTCTAACAATAGTTAGCCCCAACGTCTAAATAGGTATGTTGAACATGGGAGTCAGCTACCCCTAGATTTATTTGTTCCTATCATTGGGTTATTGAAAAGATGGTAATTTAGGAGCCAATAAAAGATTTTCAAGTGAATCAAGGACGAAGATGACAATGGGAAACTTGTCAGTGAATTAGCACATGAACCAAAGAATGACCTAAAACTACAGAAGTCATATAGATCAAAACCCTATTCTTTCCTTTCTAATAATTGTAAATAGTTTGTATTGAAGTCAATTTAATAGAGGTTGACCTAATAGTAGTTTGAAGGACTTAACAGTCTATGTAAATCCATTAGCAAAGTGACATTCTAAATAGAATGATCAAAGTCCTCTCACAAGGCCACTCCTAATAGGGTGATTATATCCTCTAACTAGGTTGCATTTAACAGTGTGTATTGTAACTTTTATCAAGGTTGGCTCCTAGCAGAGCTCACTTTGAAAGTGTGAAAAATTTGTGACATGTTGTTGGTGGTTTTTCCCAAATTGGGTTTCCATGTAAAATCCTAGAGTCAAACTTGTGATGAATGTTTTATGATATTTTACATGTGATAAATTTTACATTTAGAAAGCATGTTATATTTAGGACAATAGTCTTTTATTATTATAGTATAGATCGAGCAACAATAGGATAATTAGAATAATGATTGTTTAAATTTTTTATTATTCGAATGTTACTTATGGACCTTGAGTAACTAATTCCCCCCCACACCCTTAGTTATTGTAAACATTTCTAACAACTTGCACAATTTCCTCATAGGTTCCAAACCTATTGACCTCATCATCTCTTGCTAATTTTATAATTATTTCCACATAACCTTTGAATTTCTCATCAATAACCTTGTTACCAAGTGGTTCAACACATGTAATTCTTGGATTAATTGGTTCTATCTAAGTAAAATCACTATCAACCATAAAGAATATATCATCCTTGAATTTCCTCACAACTGAGGGTGGGATTATGTACCTTTGTTTTATTTCTTCTTGGAAGCTATTCACAATAAGACCAACACTACTCTCAATCTTATCAACCGGATATCTTCTATACAAATCAGTTATCTTTCAACAATGTATTTATCATTGTTATTAAATTCAGTCATAGATAGCAATGGAAATCTTTTAATCAAATATAAAAACATGTAAGTGATCAGTGATTTAAATTAAAATTGATTGTTCTTTAATTTCTTAATCACATCCAAGTTCTCTGTCTACTATACTCTCAACATTTCACACATGTTTACCTTTAATTTTTCTATACACATCTTATAGGATACATGTATAAAACATATTACCATGTCATCCTCTCTAGAACTAGAACATATTTTAGATGCCATGATCTTACATACAAATCTCACATCATGTTTCTTTATCTTGCTTATCACAATTCCTCTTCCATTGTACTCAAACTTTTTTTTTTTCTAATAAAATTTTATTCACATTCTTTTCATTAATTAGAACTACCCATTACAAATACTGCTCAATATAACTTTTGCCCAATTCTTATTGTCAACATCGTGTGAAAGTAAAAAACTTTATCATCTCATTCAATTTTAGGCGTTCATAAAAAATTTTAAAGCTCATGTCTTGGTTGTAAACATGAACAAATTCCTTTGATATAATTCCCTCTCCCATTGTTTCAAACTTGCTTTTAAGCTAACTTCCTACATTCTCCAAATACAAAACTTTGTCTAGAATAACAAAAAATATTTTTGGAGGGTCTTCCTCTAAGGGTTGAATAAAGTCAACCTTGATCTTAGGTTTTGCCTCATCCTCAAAATTGTTAACAAAAATCCTATACATGCCTACCACAAATTCTAAATGCAAATTCAAAGATAAAACTTTCAAAATTTGATGAATACCTCAATTTCGTGAAACTAGGGCTTCTTTTGCTCGCACTTGAAAAACCTTTCAAATTTTCCTTAAATTCACTCCAAAGTACTTCTTCAACACAATCATGATCAAATAAAATAATCCATCAATTATTTTGGTTTCTTAAATTTCTTTCAATTTATCACTCCATTAATTGCACAAGTACGCAGTCACCAAAAAATTGTTTTTGGTTGTCAAGCAAATCAATTTCTTTTACGCATTCACATATGATCTTCAAATAATATGTGCTCTTAAATAAAACTTCACTATATTATATTCTTCCTCATACTAACTACACAAACCTTAACCCTCTCTCTATCATTACTTTTACCTTTTTTATGCTTGATTTCTTATATAAAGTACTTATTTCAAATGTAATGAATCAAATACAATTGTGGACTTCAATCTACCTTTAGTGCTTCAGATGACTATTCCTCTAACACCACATGTGACTTGCATGGATAATTGGCTTTGATAAATGCCTCTTTGAATTCCTCTACATGTTCCTTTAAGCTTTCTTTTTTACTATCATTGCTTCTATCTCCTCTTGAGACATTTCTATTCATATTCCTTCTAAAGTTTGGATCCCTATCAATGTTCCTCATATCCATTCTACACTATCTCTCTATATCACCATGGTTGTTACACAACTAGCATACTGATGCATTATTTCCAAATCTAGGTCTAAATTGTCTTATAGGTGCTCTATAATTTCTTGTTATGTGTCCAAAGTTGTTACACTTGTAACACACAATGTTATTTCCTGCTCCATTGTTTCCCTCTTCAAATCTTCTTCCTATAGGGTCAGTGTCTCTAAACATTCTATTATTTCTATTATTAATATCAAACTTAGGTTTCTTAAAATTTATTTCTCCATGACCAAAATCATGACAATTGTAAGAACACAAAGCAATAACTTGTTTAAATGGCTTACATGTGTAGTTCTTTTTTGCTATGACCAACTTCATTACATCCATAATTTCTACCTTTGAATTCATATCTCACTTCTTTAGGTGACTCAATTTTCTCATATTGCTTCAGTTCATCAAATTGTTCAAGTTGCTCGACCTGTCTAGTCTCCTTAGGTGTATCAAGTGATTGATTTGACTCAATTTTGTTCAGATCTTATTTTTATTGCATACACTGATGAATTTTAGGACTAGGTTCTTTTCTACCTTAATATTTCTTAGCTAACTTTTCTCCAATAAAATATCCAAGACTAGTTTTATCATAAGAGGGCTGAAAATATATTTTTTTATCAATATTTTCACTACTAGAATATAACTTCTCTATTTTTCTCTTAGTCTAGGTTAACTCTCCTTTCACAATGGTATTGAGAGTATTGTACTTCTAAAGTTCTACATACTACAACATGGTAGATTCAAGTTTAGATGTAAATTTGGTAAGGTTGAATCACAAACCTCCATTCTAAGATTTTAGATCTAACTCAATTTTGATATCATCTTTTGCTAGGCTCAAATTCGGATTAGTAATCTTTAGTTCATGCACTTTAATAACTCATTTTCTTTCTTCAATCTAGAAACTTCATCACTATCCTTGGTTTGATCTTTAGGCTATATCTTGGATTTGAGATGATCAATTTTTTCTTCAAATCTTCCAATGTAGTCTTTAGCATATTCATATCTTTCTCTCAAAATATCGATTTCTTGAGTGAGAATATCAATCTACTCAAGAGGTTCTTCTATGTTCTACTATAACTATTCAATATACATATCGATCTTACTCAAGCTATTAAGCCTCTTATGATTAATTGAGCTACGATACCAATTGTTATAAATAGGAAATAAAAGGGGAGGTGAATTAATATTTTACAAACTATAGCACAAATTTGGATATTATTAATAACATTATAACTTGCATATGAAAGTAAACTAATCATGTTGAACATTAAAATAACCATGCAATAAGAGAACTCATAAGGCCATATTTTTTTAAATAGGGAAACCTTGACCAAGGGAAAAATATGGTGGGGATGGTACTAACAAAATGATCCACTCATCAAAAGTATCTGGTTAAAAATATTGACTCTATTAGGAGTATATTACATCTATAAAGTTTCTCAGTCCTTGTTAGAGGACTTAGGCCTTGTTAGAAGCCTCAACCTTGTTACAATTTGTTCTATTCAAATACAAAATTAAATGCAAGATGATCCCACTTCCCAAACATGCAATATACAATATAGTTCCTTAATACAAAGAGATAGATACAAAAACCTCTTTTACACTGGTGTTGATATCTTCAATATTTGATATTGCCTTTGCTGCTCAACACAAAAATTTATGTCACTTTTCATTCCTCTAATCATACATAAAAATATGCATATTACACATTCCTTATATGCTTCACAAAAATTTTTATTCTCAATCTTTCCTTTATACCTCTATAACTATAATATTATTGCTCAGTCGACCTTCACGCATTATTACAATTTACAAAATGCATTATTATGTTTCACTGACTTAGGGTTAACATCAAGGATGTCATCACTAATTAGTTAAGTAATAATTTTGTAAACAAAATAATTCCTTAACCTAAAATATACAACTCTTTGTTATGCTTTATTCTACCTGTATATTGTCGTATCTGATAAAGTGTCCATAACTCTTGTTGTGATGTCTTTAATGTTTTGTGCTCTTGTTTATTTCATCAATATAGTCTATACTACATTTCCTCAAGTGTGTATGTGCCAATATGACTTTTGTAATTTACATGATCAAAACTCTATCTAGGGTAACTTTAAGAAAGACACCTCCAAAAAAAATATAAAATATTGGTGAATCTTTCATTATTTTGAATAAACAACATTATTTCTTTTGGTGAATCTCTAATTTTTTATTCTAAATATGATTAATATTAGTGATTATTTTTTAATCATAATTTTTTTGTGCAAAATATTGATGAATCTCAATAATAATAGGAAGATAATTAATCACCATGGAATATTACAAATCAAAATTGAACATTTTTTTGCCTCATCATATATTACGAGGATCGTTACATATACTTTAAATCAATAGTGAAAACTAAATATTGGTGATATATCCCTAAAGTAACTAATAATTATGATAATTATTGGTCAGTTTAATTTAATTTCTCCAATAATATATTATATTTAGGTGACTCAAATCTAATCATGTAACTAATATTGTGGTGAATATTTATCTTTAAATTTTTCAATAAAATAAATTATTGAGCTATTTTAAATATTCTAGAACTGAATTTTATGAAACTATGGTGATTAAGGTTGTATCAAATCTTAAATTATTAGCTAAATTACTAGCCAAAATATCCTAAAATTAGCCAATTTGTGAATATTAGCGACTAAAAAATACCTTGACTCTATCTGTCCTACTAGATAAACTGAGTTAGACAATTTTCTTTGTATAAACATCATGACTTGTTCCTCAAGATTTTTCTTCTTCATACTAAAGATATGGTGCCATAAATGATAAAATCCACTATCTACATTAGCTAAATTGAAACAAATAATAAAAATATTATTAAAAGAACTTTCAAGTTTTATATACTCTAATTGATTTCATATGAAATGATTGAAGATTCAATCAACTTCTTTATGATGTTGATTTCTACTTCGTTTGGGGTTTTAACATTTTTTATGCTATAGTAGATGACCTAAAACTTTGTTATACATCCATAGTTGGAACATTTATTTGAAAGAAATAATACATCCAATACTCCATTAACATTTTTTAATTGTTTGATGCAATTTGAAATTCCTTCAAGAGTTGTATCCAGAGGAAACTTGACTACTTCGAACATCAGTTTGGCCTCCAACTATTTTTGGTAAGCTTCCCTTCCAAAAAAATTCATTGATGAGTTACTAGGGAAAGGATTACACAAATGAAGACTTATCATTCATTTTTCTCTATCATCCATCTTGGTCAATTTTTTCCCAAATGAGTTCAAATATTCCTCTCTTTCCCTTATAATCTTTCATTTTATAATTATAGATGATGATTTGATGACTTTATTGATGCATGAATTACATTACTAGCCAAATAGATATCACTATTTGGGTTGATTATGTGTATAATCTATCTTGCAGTTTTCTCAAAATTAAAAATTTCTTTGATCTTCTTAATACTCTCTTTGATACTCTCACAAATAGCTCAAATATTTTGATGCAATTCATGACGATCATACAACCAATCCATATTTTCCATAGTTTGCTACCCACCCTCTCACCCACATTTTTCTTTAATTTGCTTGAGTGAATTTTTCTTATTTTTATTTCACTCTATCAAGTTATTTGTGTAGGTTGTGATTGTTATCAACTTAAATAAAATGTAAAGCACTAATAAGTAGACTAAATAAAAAGATATTAATTCTCTAATATATAAAAGTGAATGGATATATATGTATATGATGATATTTATAAAATTTGAAATTCCTTAAATTTTATTATCAATTCATGTAGTGTTCTAATTACTCAATGTCAACATGCTTATGTTGTCAATAAACATGACTTGAGAATGCAATCGTTTGGAAGCATCAAGATGTCACAGTTATGGGGGTTATTTTCTATTCCTAGGATATTTTATAATTGATGGATATTTGTAAGTTTATTGACTAAATATTAGTTGATGCTAATTTTGATTTTGATTAAGATATATTAAATTGGTATCATAATTGTAATTCATATATGCATGAGATACATAGACTAGAAATAAAAAAATTTAAGAATAATTTAATTATTATTCAACTGTATTTTAATAAGATATTACAAAAATTAAAATTTCTTTCATCCAAAATTGTATTATGCAAGAAAAAGACTTTACTTCCACAACTAGTAGATAAATAATGTAGAAAGGTGTATTCAATTTTTAGAGGACAATAGGTTAATGTTCAGTCCCTTAGGGGAAACTATCACTTTTAGTCAATTTGTGGAAAGATGAAAACATTATAATATATCCCTAATCCATAGCTATTAGATTAATAATAAATGGGTTAACCTTGCTCAAATTGATCCTCCTCTTGCCCATTTTATGATGTTTGTTTAGTAATGGACAATTAGGTTGGATATTGAAGATTCTCTTTAGTCATGGACTTACTATGGATATTCTTTGCAAAAGAGGATGTTTTATGCCTAGTAGATGTCATCTCTATGAATACAAAAAGGAATTAACTCCACATCACTTTCTCAGTTTCTCTTTCTCTTGGGAGGTTTGGATGTAGCCTCTTGAAAAGTGGAATCTTTGCTAGATTTTTTCTAGCTCTATTAAGAATTTTTAGTTAGTGGATGTTTGCTGACTCTTTTGTGGATAGTTCTTTCTAGATCCTCATTGCTCTTGATGATTTTGAATATATGGAAGGAATGAAATAACCAAATATTAAGGGATAAGAACTTTCCCTCTTTTCTGTTTCATAATATTTTTTCAGAGGATTAAAGGAAAATTGCTTGAGAATTTTGAAGTTTGAGTCAATTTCGATCTCGAACTTGAATCAAGTTTTATCTAAGGTTTCACTATTTGAATACTCAAGATTTTTGAATAACAATAAGAGAGATGGAATTGTCTAGTGTTCTTCTCAAAGTTGGGTAAAATTTAATTTTGATGATTTAGACAAGGAAAAGCCCAGTCAAGCTATCTATTTAGGTGATTTTGCATAAGGTTCCACTATGGTAATTATCTAGGCCTATTCGCACAAATTATTTTATGGAGGCTATGGGAGCTCTCCATTTTCTAAAGTTTCTCATGGACCTTCAATATAAGAATGTGTGGATTGAAGGTAATTCAAATAATATAATTTTATATTTTAGGGTTGAATTTAAGGCTTTGTGTTCTATTAACCATATTATTTTGAAAGCTCCTTTTATAATGAATTCTTTTGATATTATTTATATCTCACACATGTATAGAAAAATCAACCAAGTGCCTAATTCTTTTTCCATCCTAAGCATCAAATCAATTGATATGATTACTTGAAAAAGGAAAAAGATGTTAATGGTGATTTTCTATCCCTCATACAATTTGATAAGACTAATAGTAAAATATTATTTCTTTCAAATAAGTTTAATGATTACACATAATTAATTTGGGATTTTTCAGAGATTTACTTAATCACCTTGGAAAGAGGGATATTATTAAGGTAATTAATTGGCAATATCATGTTCATTTAATTTATCCACTATCAAAGTATTGTCAAAGTTATTCATCTTTCTTATAGAGCTGATTCCATGGGTGGTAATATGAACCATTTGAAACTACCTATCTATGATAAATGGAAGAAGGAGCTAAATGTTTGTAAGAACCTAAAGAAGGGTGGTATTATGCCATTTCTTAAGAAAATCCACGGTTTTGATGCTGATATTACAAAATAATTTGCAGAGAACTAACATTAATGGTATGAGGTTTTACAAGGTAAGAACACTGCACTAAATGATGAATTCATTTATGATATTATTGGTCTACAATATAGAGGTATAAAATTTGCAAAGGTTAGGAAAGCCTTTGATAAAACTATTAAAATCATTGCTAAAAATGATAGTGAGCATAAAAAACATGTTAAATTTATTTTGATGGCTATGGTTTTAATGTAAACCAAATAATGCTCATTCAAGAAACACTCAAATAGCCCTAGATAAATATATCACTTTTGATGATCATTATACAAGGGTTCATATGTACCATTTTATTCTCTTGAATCATTTTAGACATAAAATACAATTTTCTTTTTGACATTATCTTTTGTGTTGTCTTGATAACAACATTAGGGATCTTAAGAAATAATTCTATACATGCATTCCACTTGAAGGGATCATCTACCTTATTTATGAGTATGTAAGGGATAAAGCTCATAATATTGTCACTAAGCATGTTTATTTTAAGTAAGATAAAGGGAAAAATAAAATAAAGTATGTAGGTACTAAAAAAATCCCTATTGCTCATAAAAAACATAAGGACACCCTTTAAAGTAAAATACATTATAAGGATGAATATATGGAAACTAAAGATGATGATAATAAAGTGGAGTTGGCCCCAAATTACTCTCACAAAACCCATCTAAAGAATATGATTTAGGAGGGGTAAGGCATTATACTGAGGATGATAATATTGAAGGGAAAGAAGAATAACAACCAGAAGACAATACAGTTCCAAGTTCTCATAAGCGTGATGAGAAAGAAGAATACTAGCATGAGGATATTAAGGAGTTGATTATTCCTAGTAAGAACAATAATGATGCATTGGGTAATTCAAAGAACCCTCACATTCATGTCTCTGAGACTAGTGTAATCCAAGATTCTACAAAAGATCATACACATGACTTCACCAAGTCTAGGATAAAGAATAATGTTCATTCCACTAGCTCTAAGGATAATAAAAATGGTATAGAGGATAAGAAGGTCCTATCTTTATGGCTTAAGTCATCTTGATGGACCATGAGATGCCTATAATTCTAGATAGGTATGAGGTGTCTTCGAAATCTTCAAAGGGTTAGAAAGCCCCTATGTAGTATATTGATCCTAATGAGGCCAATGTTAGGCTCTTGTGAATGAAACTTCAAAATAAGTTTGAGTGCTTCTCAAATGGCCAAAGCTATTTCAATTTACTCCTTTCACCTAGACGGATAGACTTATCAGTGGATCAAGAATCTTAATTTAAAATACAAAATCCTCTCTATTAAGTATGATAATATCATGGAGGGTAGTTAGGGGACTTACATTATGGCTAACAATAATTTGACTGAGGGGAATATGAAGGAAATGAGCTTGAGAGTGGACCAAATAGAGAATGCTTTAAGGAAGATCCTTTGGAAAAGTCATGATAATGCTACAATTTTAGTAGATAGCATTAATACTATGGTGGTGAAGTTGGAGGACTCTCTTGGTGAGAAAGATATTGTTAACCTTAAGACTGATCTTTGTGAGGTTTTTGGTCAAACTTCTAACTTGGGAAAAAGGACCAGAGCCAATATGAAAAATAAAGTTTCCACCTTTCCTATGGAAGTCATTGATGTCTAGGTTGAAGTTCAAAAGATGTACAATCTTCAAGAGGTGATGGCACGATCCCTTAGGGACCTTCCTTAATGTTGGTCTCCTAGCATTTTTTCATCTTCTGTTGGTTATTTTGTCTCTATTGAAATTTTATGTTTGTCTAATTTTTGTGTCCTCGAGCTTTTGACAACATTTTGTGTTGATTTTACTATCTTTTAATAGCTAAAAACTTATTTTTTCCTTTAATCAAAAACATATTACATTATGTTACTTAATCTTTAACACTTCAATCAATTGTAATAATTGGATTTAGTTCTAAGTGGGATCATGACAAGTGGTTGGTAAATATTGTGGTATGTTGGTTTGACAGCTTGGTGGATGTTTTAGGTATGTACAAAATATTCCAAAATGCAGATATCTTACAGCAGTTAGTTGCTTCAGTGTCACCATTAGTTTTTGCATTTATAAATGCATGATAATACACTGGTTGCTCTTGTTGACTCCCTAAACTTCGGTAGCTCGACATTGAACAATTGGTATTCAATCAATGCAAACTAGATTAACATATAGTGAAGAAAATAAAACTGTTACTAGTAGCAGTGAACGTTAGTTATTTCTAATGTATCTTTTCGGCTACACTGTTGCTGCTAGCTTCAAACACTTGATTTTTTGTAAGACGCCCAACTTCTAGACGAATTGTTCCTTCGACCCGATTGTTACTACTCCTGAATCTTGTCAGATTCTTCGCCTGGCCAATAGAAGGTGAAATCTTGCCTTGGAACTTATTATTGTTTAGAACATTCCCTTGAGTTTGGCAGCACCCCATAGCCCCTCTGGAATCTCACCGCTCAGCTTGTTGTCGTTGAGGTACAGATACTCCAGAGATTTGCAATCTGCAAAAGACAAAGCAAAGTGCCGTCGAGCTCATCACAGGTAATTCCATTCCAAGCGCATGGAGTTTGGCGAGACTCCTTCCAGTTGCTAAAAGCATTACTGTTGTCTTTCCAATCTCCCTTTACGATATTATTCAAAATAAATCTGTCGTGTAAGAGGGAAGCACATGAGTAGGGAAGCAAAAGGAAATTGCTGAGAATTAGTGAAAAGAAAACAAGCGTTGGGTGGACCATGATTGTTGCACCATGTTCAACGAATTCAAATCACGATAAGAAAATGCTCGCTTTGTAGATACAATGGTATAGAGCTTCCAGATTTCCATCACATTCTTTTCCTCACGTCAGCGATGATGTCAACTTGGAAAAACCAGAAAGTTTCCAGTGATGTGAAGAAACCTAATTTTCTTAACAAATATAAGAAACTTTTTAGTTAGTGCGGGCTGTGTAGGATTCAATTTCACCTTTTATATAATTGCGCTTTGTAGGTTCTGATTTTAGGCGGTACTGAAAAGCGAGGAAAGATGCTGAGAGGTGAACGACACGTAATGCATTTGATCATTTACATTTCGACACACTGAATGTTAGAAGTACTGAATGTGCCTCAATGCATGAGTGCATAACGAAAATATCATATTTAGATCTGGTTCGAGGAATTAGACAAGAATAGATATTTTTAATTTTTAAATATTTCTAATCTTTTATTTGGATGTGCAAAATTAAAATTGAAATTAGGAAAAAATAGAATTTAGTATTCTCATTTATTCTTAAATCTAAGATTTGGTCTTTCATCTAAATAGGTCAAATTGCTTGAGTTCCCATTTTGATTCCAATTTGCCAAAAACTTAGACTATATATGAATTACAATAGAATTGTTTTTACTACACTTACCTGACATTTGCAGCTTCTCACCTTCTACAAGTGTTTCTACCATTTGCCTCAGTTTCTCATCTTCTTCTTCCCACTTACAATGATCTTGGAATTTTTTTAGATAATCTTGATATGCATTCTTCTATTTGTCACAAATTTGTAGTAGGATCGATCAATAGGAGGAACTTCACTTATCAATAATCAAGGATATTCAAGTGCAGGTGGCCTTGCCAATGTTCCTTTAAGCTTAGGTTTGTACTATTTCATAACAAACTTAAAGATTGTTCATCATTGAAAGGAGATGGGCATTCAAACCTAAAGATTAAAGAGTGAAAAAAATCTAACATGTACATCACATACAATCAATCAAAAGATTCACTACAAAACCTTGAGATTAATGATTAATCTAATTGTAGATTCCTCTCTCCTAAATTATTTAAATGTGATATCCTTTTATCTCTTAATTCCCAATTCCTCTTCCTAAGTGATTTCAGTTTGATTTATTTTTCTATGATGACTAACTCAATCCTACCTAACACATTTCCAAATTCCTTGTCCCTAAATGAGTTCAATCTAATATCCTTTTTCTCCTTATGAGTAACACAATTCCATATTCATCTATTCTAAGGACCTATTTGGTTGTTCGAATATGATTTGGGAATTCACATTTGAAATTTAGGATTTGGATTTTTGGAGTTTGAAATCCAAATTCTAGTATTTGCAATTTGGTTTGGACCATTTAATTCACCAAAAATTCATAATCAGAATACACATTTCCTCTTTTTAGTAACACATTTTTAGAATTGGAATACAAACCAAAATAGGCATAAATAAAATGTCTTTTTAATATATTATTACAATCACAAACTTAATTTCAAAGTTTGCATGTGTTTTTAAGCATAAACTAAATCAAAGAAGATAGTGAATCGGTTGCCTCCATGAAATGTATTCGAAATATGTGAAAAAAAAAAATAGGAAAATGTTCTTCCACTAAAAACTATAGGAGACAACAATGTTGAATTAATTAATGGGACTTCCTCTCACGTGGGTTTTAACACCTCCTCTATTTCCCTTTGTGATGGTCTTCAAGAAACCAATTTTAAAAAAATGCAAAAGGATGTAGAAAGTGAGAAAATGATCCCAAGGAAAAATAACCTTATAAAATTTTTAAAATGATCCTAAGCAATGTGAAAGAGTGTCCTTTTCTTATTGTGATGGTTATCATAAATTATAGATGCCCAAAATTGTTGCTATCAGGGGCTCCACCTGAGAGTTCAAGATCTATAAACACACACATCATTTATGTTTGCATAAATGTCTACTTTTATTATAGCACTTACAAATTTGTTTCTTTTCATTTATGCAATGGACAAAAATTAAAGCATGGGTCTTGGTTTATTTCCCTCATTTTTTCAATCTATAAATTCTATCAAAGTGGGAAAGGCAATTGTCCATAACTATACAAAGGTTGTTTTCTAGATACCCACCTTGAGTACTCCATGTCAAAAATTATGGCTCTTGGTCCATTTCACATTTGTTCACATTTAGTCAATTTTGAAAAGGCTTCACAAATTGGCAACTTTGTTGATCAAGACTCGAGACAAAAGCATGAAAATAGTGGAAAATTTCAAAAATGCATATTATTTTTTATGTATGTTGATCTCTTAAACTATTGAATTCTTGTACATGTCATTAAGATTTTATACATTCAATCCATCAAATTAACTTTTTGGTTTTGTAGTAAATCTTTTGATTGATTGTACATAATGCACACATTAGATTGTTTCAACTCTTCAATCTCAAGGTTTGAACGGATGTCTCCTTTTAGTGATGCACAATTTATAATTATTTTATGGAATAGTACAAACCCAAGCTTAAAGGAATATTAACAAGGCAACCTTTACTGGAACATCCTTTGCGATTGACAAGTTAAGTCCCTCCTATGAATAGACCTTGTTGTAAATTAATGACAATTCGAAGAATACATATCAAAATTATTTTAAAAATTCCAAGATCATTATAAGTGGGAGGAAGAAAATGAGAAACAAAGGCAAATGCTAGAAAAATTGGTGGAAACTAAGCTGTTGCAAATGTCAATTAAGCACCATAAATAAGTTTTTATTTGAATTCATTTGTAATCTTTTTTCTTTTTTTTTTGGAAAATTGGAATCAAAATGGGAATTAGATTAATTCCACTAATCTAGATGTAAGGCCAAATCCTCTATTTGAGGGTAGATGGTGATACCAAACTCTATTTTTTTAGTTCCAATTATGATTTTGTGCATCCAAACAACAAATTAGAAATTTTGAGGAATAACAAATGACAAATCCTATCTAATTCCAACAACCAAATGGGCCTTAAATGATATAAATCTGATATTTTTGTTATGTAGTCATGTACTCATGACACACATTCAAGACTTCTAAATGTAAGTCATCAAATGTAATATGGGTCGCTCATGTCTCTGCATCTTTCATCATTTTTTAGAAACATTGGAACCTACAAAGTACAATTATATAAAAGGAGAGACAAAATCTTATATAGCTTGCACTAACTAAAAAGCTTCTTAAATTTGTTGACAAAATTGGGCATTTCCAAGTTAACATAAACAATCCTTGATGTGAGAAAAAGAATGTAATTAAGAAATATTGAAGCTCTTTTACATTGTATCTATCTACAAAGCGAGAATTTTCTTATGGTATTTTAAATTTTCCAAAAATAATGCAATAAGCATGGTCCACCCAAGACTCACTTTATTCTCATTCATTCTTAGCAATTTTCTTTTTCTTCCATATAATGCTTCAGTCTTACATGATACAACAGTTTTAATCAATATGCAAAAGGGAGATTAGAGAGATAACAATAATATTTTGAGCAACTAGAACGAGTCTCACCAAACTCCATGTTCTTAGAGAGGAATTGCTTTTGATGATCCTAACAAAATCATCACTGTCAATCTCACTAGTGTATTTATTTCTAGAAATTTGACTTCTTCTATTTGCAACCTTCCCAATATCACATATTTAGCTCTTCAATGTTATGCTTTCACTATTATTTCACTAGACACCATCCTTAATTGCAAGCATTCATAAAAGCTCAATTTGTTGAGAAACAACTTTATTGGAATGTTGCCAACTCATATGTCTAAGATGAGAGAGTTGAGAGTTTTGAATTTGTAATATTATTCTTATATATTCTCAATTTTTCTTACTTTCCACTACTAGAGAACTTGGATCTTGTAGAAAATGATATTTTGGGTAGACTTTGTACTAGTTTGATGTCTCTATCAAATTTTACAAAACTCTCTCTTTACAAAAGTAACTTGTTAGATGAATTCTGGTGAAAATTGGTGACCTACCAATGTTATTCACTTTGGATTTTGGGCACAATAACTAGAAGGTAGAATTCTTGATAATGGTATTTCTCTCCATTTTCTTGTTGACATGAATTATCAATTTGGATAGCATAGGTCTGAACTTTTCATGCTTAACAATTGCACACAAAAATGTCATTGCTCCACCAATGTCTTGTAGTTTTGAAGCCCACAAAGAATCATTCTATGTGATCTCTTCCCTTCCAATGTGCTCAAAATGGTTTCATCTATCTATATTAACCGCTTTGGTGTTCTACTAGGTTTGGAGTCAAATTTTTGTCCCTCTTCATTACAAAGGACCTCATTTCAATTATAAGTAGGAGACATGTAAGGTTCATTCAAAAAATTATTAGTGTCATTCTCAATATTTCCCAGTCAAGATTCATACTAATTCTTACTATGAATACGTTGTCATTCATAGTATTAACTTGATTTATATTATGAAATACAACATAATCACCACTATAAACTACTATTATGAGATCAAGTTTATTCACATTTAACATACCTTGTCTCTTTTTATGATGGTTTTGCCTATCATTTTCCCTATATTCTTCTATATCATCATTTGTTAGCTTCTTCTTTCATTTAGACTTTTTCCTACTACTACTCCCCATAGGGTCAACAATTCCAAGACCCCTACTCAATCCCTATGTGGCACTCTTGATTAATGCGGATATCAATCATTTTAACAGCAACATTTGTAATTTATGTTGTTGGTTACTTTTTGGAAAGGTATGTATTTTAGGGGTAGTATGGTTGATACTAACATTTTGAAGTACCCTATTATGGTCTTAACCATGAAGATGTTTTTGATGACCAAAAGAGGTATTAATTAGATAGTAGTGGGTAAATATCAGCTAGTCTACAGCCTTCTATGCTACAAGGTTGGCTCTCTTCCTTTGGCTTCTATCTAATACATCAAAAATAGATACAAAATATATTGAGTACATCTGAATATCCGATACCCAATATATTATCACCAAACTAGTGAAAAGAAACACATGAAAAATGGAGGGTGTGGATCAAAAGTTAAGGAGGGTACTAGATTATCTCCTTCATGATTCATGTGATATACAAGTTGTGTCTTTTTTATTATTATAAATGAGATCCTAATCATTAATAATATACTATATTAAATATGATATCATAATATATTATATCATATAGTATCATATGATATAATATTACATTACATATGATATAATGATTAATTATTATTATATATAGTATAAAGTCGCCCATTAGAACAAATATAATATGTCCCTAGGGGTCCTAGAACCCCTAGGAACATATGTTATCACTGAATGAGTTCAAAGGGGTTCAAGAATATATCAACTTCTATTTATGATGTGTGTGTGTGTGTGTGTGTGTGTGTGTGTGTGTGTGTGTGTGTGTGTGTGTGTGTGTGTGTGTGTGTGTGTGTGTGTGTGTGTGTGTGTGCGCGCGCACAACACTCTTCATGACTGTGTAGCACTTCAAACTTGATAATTGAGTTAAACCTTAATTTGGTGTATGAACCTACAATTGGATGGTTGTTTGATATCAATGAAGTATCATAGGTTTTGGTTACTATAATGTCCCTGATTTCCATATGTATTTGATAAGATAAATTTTTTAATCCATAATGATATATTTCCCCTAAAAAATGATATCCTTATATATTTGCCATGTTTGAAGGGATGTGTCTATTCCAATTCCCTTATTATAATTATTATTTATAAGATTAATATATTATTATTATTAAGGTTTTCATAAGATTTTAATAATTTATTAATTGACATTCTATTTTTTATTAATTAATTACCATAAATATTATTTATTCTTTATCAAATAAGTATACATCATAATATTTGACGTATTAGTATTTTATATTATATTTATTATTATATGAATATAATATCATTATTGTATCAATATGTTGATTTACAAAAATTACATTATATTATGGTAACATATATAACCTTATATCATACTTAATGAATATATTATATTTATTTATCATTATATCAATAGTTAATAGTAATGCATTTTTTATATCATTTATCTATCTCTCGTAGGTGGAGAACACTATAATTAGGGCTATAAGTGGGGGTCATAACAGTCTGCCCCCCTTGAGTTTGCTTGTCCTCAAGAAATTTGTAACTCAAGTTCATTCTTTTCCCTACATATGTGTTAAACACTTGCAAAGTTTGCATGTTAGCAACCAATGAAAGAACATGTGAATGAAGACACAAATAAGACACATTAATGCATGAAGACACTATGCAAACACAATGTAGACACATGAGTGCAGGAGACACAAAAAAGATATGAAGCAAACACATTGATGCATGAAGACACAATGTAGAGACATAGTATACATGTTAGAACCTTGCTTACAAACTAAAAGAACAAAAGGTAAGGAAATGTTTTACCACTTTGATCATGAATGTCATGTCCTTTCTCCTATCTCAAAATCCAAAGTTCTTGAAGATGCATATTTTAAACAAATTTTCTATAGCTAGTACTATAACAGGTTGTATCATTCCATAGTGGATGGTAGATTTATTGCTACTCAAGGTTAGACATGGTTAGCTTGGGACTCCCTCATATTTTTAATCCACATCGGGATCCTCTCACCCCAACCTGACCGATTTACTCCTCCCCCTATGCACACTCCCTACCCACTAGGAACATGCTTAATTTTGACATGGATGGTAGATTTACTCCTTGAGTTTGGACACACTTATCTTGGGGCTCACTCATATCTTTAATCCATATTGGAATTCTATCACCACAATGTGACTAATTTACTCCTCCCCTTTATAGACTCCCTACCCACTAGGAACATGTTTAATTTCATTATGGATGGTTCACTACTACTTGAGTATGGACATGCTTAGCTTGGGGCTCCCTTAGATCATAAAATGCATATTAGGATTCTATTTCCCCAATGTGACCAGTTTACTCCTCACCCAATCCACACTCACTATCCATCATGAATTTAAGCACAAATATTTTGAATAATGTCCCCTTGTGAGACATTTCTTTATAATTCCAAATTTATTTGTCATGGATTTTTTAAAATTTAATTTTATGCATAAGAAATAATTTTTCTTCCAATCATACCCAATGCTATCATCATTTATGAATCAAGAAATATAAATATCATTAATCTGATCACAAATATATATATATATATATATATATATATTCTAATATTATATCATAGACAACTATATAAGATAACTCTTCATTTTAAATAATCGAAATAGAATAGCATAATACTTTATAGTAATTAAAATATGATCATACCTTGACTTATCTCTCCATATTCCATGATGAATAGATTTATATTAAATTTGCATCATTATAACCTACTTATTGAGTGATGGATCCTTTTGTACTCTCTTATCTAACCTCAGTATGTATCACTTCCATCACAAGTCTATGGTTCTCAGTATATATCACTTCCATCTAATTTCTACATCCCAAATTACAATCTCTCAAACAAGTGCCTCTCAGACCAATATCCTTAAATTTAGTTCCACAGTTGTATACTCTTCATTGAAGAGGTTCTAATTTATTTGTGAGCAAATTTAAAGATGCAGAAAATCAAAAGGGTACACAAATGGTTGTCCTTGGAGTGTAATTAGCATGATCTTCAGTTGTGCATCCTGACAACACACTCCATTCCATGGACCTCATATTAAAAACCAATAGATTCATACTTCCTTTAATACTAAACCAAATTATATATGATAAAATGGCAACCATAAAATATGTTCCATCAAATGACTTCACTATTTCTTCCAACAAATCTTGGGGAGTAAGAGGAATGAGTACCCACTCTTCACTGTTTTCAACTCTTGAAACTAATTTGCTCAATAAAAGGGAGTGCACCCTGTATATTTCCATATTGATCCCCATTCACCTTATCTAATCACCATGTCTAATTGGGAAGGCCCTTCATCATCTTTTTTGAATTTAACCCTTTGTATTTGGTGGTGGAAATATCTATGGTAGAAATTGAAGATCTAGACCTTTAGTTACCAAGTGAATGCCTTTTTTTTGGTATTCATTTGATAATCTTCAACCCTAAGAATCTTTAGTGAACCTACTTTCTCAATATCAAACTTTCTTCTTATTTTTTGGTTAGATCTGTGCAATGTATTAAATCCACATATTTTTTTTAGAGAGTGATCATTTGTTGTGAAGCTTCCATCCCTTCTTGAAGTATGCACATGACAACTAGTTATGTTCCCAAATTAGGTGACTAAAATTAGATTCTTTATAGCCAAGCCTTCATTCATTGAAAGAAAAGTTAGAATTAGACCGGTTAATAGATTAATTGATATAGATGATTCAAAATTAGAGTGATATCGACTAACTATTTAACAATTCCTAGTTCAAACTTCTATACAAATATGCCAGTCTTGGTAGATTTGGACTTCAGCTAGTTCTGGCTATTAGCAATGAGAATAGGATTCCCAAGCTTACAAGTAAGTGACACTTATTTCCTTACAACTATTTTGTTAGCAATATCAATGAGACACTATACATAGCTTTTGCTTGCCAATATAGATGATCTCAGCTACACCATTTCTAATGGTAAAAGTGAAGTATACAAACAAAATTTACTTATCTACCTTGTGGGGGTTATTAATAAAGGCTTTATATTTTAATATTATTCAAACAAACCATGATCTTTTATAACAGCTTCTAAAGAGTTCCTAGTTTTTGCAACTACTAATCTTTGAAAAGCGCATCCATCCCTGTCTTGTTTGCCAAAAAATAAGGATTGTGTCCTCTATTTGACATTTTTAATTTATTTTTTAAGAATCCCTTAGTGTCATCCAACATACCTTCCTTGCAAAACCCATTAAACAAAATATTGTATGTTACTATGTTTGGCTAATAACCATCTTCCAAAATATCATTAAAGAGTTTGCTAGCTTCAAAAATCATACCTGAATTACACAAACAATTTATCAAGTGAGCATATGCCATTAAAGGAGGCTTCTGGCTTTTCTTTGAAATATCCTTCATGATAAAATTTGCATCAGATAGACTACTTTGCAGGAAAAGCTTATAGATAAAAGCAGTACACATAACATGTTGATCACATTTGCGACTCCTCACGATAATTTTGGTGAATAAATTCATGGTTTCATGAGACATGCCTTTCATGCCTTTTCCATTTAAGAGGGAAACAAAAGTGGGAGTGTTAATGCTAATAATAAGTGTAATGTCCCATTGATTTCTTTCATCCATCATCACCTTCTACTAATAATCTCGTCATTGCATATGCTAAGAGAGAAATGAAGGATACAGAAATGTCACCAATATGCTAGAATATTCATTTATTTTCATTTCCATTTTTTTCTTAACTCTCATAATTCATGTCTTTGTTTGATTCCTTGTTTTATCTTTTACCCTATAGGATGGCAGGTTCATGCTCTGACACCATTTGTAATGTTCTTGATTTCCATCTATATTTGATAAGGTAAATGTTTAATCCATAATGATATATTTCCCCCCAATAATTATATCTTTATATATCTGCCATGTTTGAAGGGATGTGTCTATTCTAATGCCCTTATTATAATTATTATTTATAAGATTAATATATTATTATTATTAAGGTTTTCATAAGGTTTTAATAGTATATTAATTGTAATTCTTTGTTTGATTATTAATTACCATAAATATTATGTATTCTTTATCAAATAAGTATACATCATAATATTTATTATCATATAAATATAATATCATTATTATGTCAATATGTTGATATATAAAAAAATATATTATATTATGGTAACATATATAACCTTATATCATAGTTAATGAATATAGTATATTTATTTATCACTATATCAATAGTTAATAGTAATGCTTTTTTAATATCATTTATCTATCTCTTGTAGGTGAAGAACACTATAATTAGGGTTCTAAGTGAGGGTCATGATAGTTACATATAGTTTTTTTATTTGATGATAGGTGAAGTTGGTTATACAGGATTACATAATTTGATATAATTGTATGCTTTTATAATAAGAGTTTCATTAGCTTTTATTTCAATATTTGTATACTAGTATACTTGTAGTGTTATTCAAGTCGTAGTTCATTGAAAAAATTATATCAATTTTGTTCTATCAATGGTTCATATATTTTAGAAATCAAGTTATATTCTTAGTTGTAAGTTTTAGAAGTTTTCATAAATGTAATATTCATGCCATACATATTTAGTATAATATATATTTAGGTCTTATAATAGGTCCTATTAATGTTTCATTGTTGTTTAGACAAACCTAGTAGGAGACCACTTCTAATGTTTTCTATAAGAGAAATTCAAGCATCTATTCAAGCACTATTAGATTGTAATACTAGTTACTAGCATGCTCCATATGATCTTCTTTATAGTTGCTTGGGTGTAAGCTATCTCTAGTTGTTCTATTAGTATAAGTTGCATCATTTTCACTAGGAATTGATTGAACTCTATGGTTTATAATACCTAAGATATTTCCTCTTAATATGAAAGGATTACTAGTAGCTTGGTGCCTTCTCTTGCATAGTACAACGATTGAATTGTTAGTCACTTTTAATTCTCTCTTAACTTGGAGTGCAATATGGCTGGATTCATCCATTCCTCTGCATCCTCATCATAAAATTAAGGTTTAACCTAGCTATCTATATGGAAATACAATTATTTCCTTGTGTATGCTTGGAAGACTATTTTACCAAATACAAAAAATTAAAAAAATCATTTTATGGAAAAATAAAAGTTGGGCAATTTGTCAAAGAATTATGAAGTTAGGAAATTTGTTTTAGCAAATTGGGAATATAACTACATTGAATTTCATCTCTTGTTCCTATTAAGTATTTCTTTACCAAAATATCCCTAAAGAAGTTCAATAACTAAAAAACAATATTATAAAATGATACAACAATAGTAACTGTAATTTTAATCATTTTCCCCTATTAAACATGGTTGCTAGAAACAAATGTATTTTCAAAGATAGTTTGGTGAATCAAATACTAAGAGGTTATGTCATACTCAAATCATGCATGCTAAGAGTGCTTATTCATGATCAGTGAGGTTGTAGAGAACATATTACAATTTGGAAAATGAAAGTCATTAATAGCACAAAATAGAAACAAAAAACATAAATGTTGTAAGAAATCAAAGCATGATTCACACATCAGAACAAAAATACCATGACCAAAATTACTGACATGAAACCTTCTACTAGATACACACATTGATATTTTATAAACAAATTTTTATGCTAATAAATAAAATAATTTGTATTCTCGTATATTCCAGAATCATCTTTGAGTAGATCTTAATACAAGTTGAGGAATTATAAAATGCATAAATCTAATACTAGCTTAGTCAAGACCAAATGATTGATAATTTCTAACAATCAACATTAACTAGTACTATCATTTACATCATTTGTGTTCTCCTTTTTAAAAATGTTTCTATTTTATGACATTGAATGAATAAACTATTTTGGTTAATTATTTTATAGTGTCTCCTAGGATTTGAACCTAGGGCTCAACTATGGAAGACCCAACATCTTTTTACTCTTTGAGTTGTTTTTGTTTGACATCTTTGTATGTATAAATATTTAGAGGACCACCTATGAAAGGTCTTTAGATACCACTACAAATATTTTTTACACACACACACACACATACACAAGCATGCAACATTGCACTATCTCTTCCCAATTTCTTAGAAGTGAAAGCTTCAATTGGTTTAGGGGAAAAGCCATGCAAGGATATATTTAAAAGCTGGCATTAAAGATAACCTTATGAAAACTCATTGATCTAAAGTTTTATCTCTAGGTTATTCTAATAAGAGAAAAGTTGTCAAAAATTATAAGACCATTGTTCCACGACAAGTTTTAAAGTGGATATTAATATTATAGTATTGAAATATATTTATCAAAAGAAGGACATAGCATATGATGTGGAAGGTTGTCCAAGATAATGAGAGTACCTTAGTGTAGGTATTCACAACTAGCAAGACACAATATTAGAATATGTGTAGTTGTCTGATTCTAAATATGAAATTTTTTGTATTGCATCTCCTAACAGTATTGGGATGCTAGCAATCAAAGGCATTGATGAAATAGTCTAAAATAAAACTCATAAAACTACTACTTGACACTGAAACATGCTAGGTGAAAGATATAGCACCATTGATTTAGCTTTTGAAGCCAAAAAAATATTTCAAATTGGTACAGTAGTGGTGGATATTGATCTTCCTCAATACAAAATCTATACTTGAGAAAAATGTTTGTTTTGAGGACTAGAAATAAATAATCAATACTTATATTTATTGGTATTTATGCATAGTATGACATTGTAGATTGATATAGTAGATTGAACATTTTTGTTATGAAGACTATATTGTGTATATTAGTTGTACTTCCAAGATATGCCACTTTGTGCATACATGTTGTATTTGTACTGTAGTTTGTTGTACGTAATAGGGTTCTATACTACTCTCCTCCAATATGTTTTCAACTCACATATTGGATTTTCATGATAATTTTCTCTTGGCTCATCTACACATATAGTTTGAATTAATAATGGAAGCTTTATTACCATGGCTCATGTGGGTGATATATTCAAATGGTTCTATGTGTGACTCACATAGGTGTCTGTGACTTCTTTTTCATTGTATGGGGCTCCACATCTACTACTTTGTGACATTGTTAGCTTCATTATTGGGGTGGGATTATTTTTTGGGACAAGTATGTATGACATTTTCTAACCATGAAATTGGGAAGTGGAGAGGGTTATATACTCAAATTGGCAATTGTATTATGATTCAAATTTCTTAAAAAAATTCATTTGGCCTCCTTCCTATGACCAATTTTGTAAACTTTACTAATTTTAGGTTTGTTTGGCAATAAGTAATTATCATGCTCTTTTTCTATACTTTTGAGTTACTTTAGAATTTTAATGAGAAAAAGTGGAGGTTTTCTTGTTGGGTTCTTTCCTCCACGAGTCCTTGTTGAACCTGTGTAAGAAAAATAAATATATATAAAATGCAGTGGGTATATCCACTTTTGTTTTAAAAAATTATATATATTAAACAATTATATTGTCATGAGCCCAAATTTAAGGATATATGAATATTTGAATAACATATTATACAATGATAATAATTAAGAATAATAATGAATAGTTAATAATAATATTATAATTACGTTATGAAACCAAAGAAGATTATAATATATCTAAATATTATCACATTTGGATATACATATTATTAATAACTAATGATAATTTGATTAATAAATTAATCAATCTAATGTATATATTAATGACATAAGAATTAATATAAATGTTAATACAATATGATATTAGATTTACATAACATATATTTAAATATGTTATAATAACATACAATATTATATAACTATTTAATAATAACATAAATTGATATTATTCATAATAAATATAAACATAATTGGTTAAATACCTTAATTATGTAATATATATACATTTATTATTTAATATTAATACAATCAATTGAGATTGATTTAATTATAAAATTGATTGATTCATCAAATACATTAAATACTTTTCAAATTAGATATATCTCTTATAAACTATACTCACCCATATTCAAGCTGCGACCCTTCATAAATACGTAAACAACGTATGTTAAAAGCAATTAGGGGCTACGTCACATCAATCGTGCCCTTCCAAACAGGTATTTATAAGAGTGAGGATAGGGTCGACAAGGCATGGATGAAAAAATAGCGAAGTCAAAAGGCACTGAAAAACATTGAATACAAAGTATAAGAGCAAACAGTGTATATAGCCAGTCAAGTCGAACAATACGGGAACACATCACAGGCTATCTCATTGTTTAATCTTCCATAACTAAAGTGCACATTACTGAAGACCCCTATCTAATCCACCTCCTTTCATCGGGTTTGGATGCGAGAAGACATGGACAGGACAAAGGAGAAGATTGACGGGTCATAATTAGTAACACCGACCATAGTATCTTAGTTCTAACACCACAGCTTAAGGTAATCAGACCAGCGATAGTTGGAAGGATACGCAATCCATATAAAGGAGCATTATTGTCTGATATATATATATATATATATATATATTTTTTATTTTTCTATTGAAAGAAGCATTTTATTAATAAAAATAAACATTTACAAATAAATAACAGCAGATACAATGCTGACCGCTATAACAGCATTAGTTACATTACAACGATCATCCGAGGTAACATCGGTATTGAGACAATTAAAAATGAATAATGCAACTGTTTCCAAAACTCCAACAACGCACTCGGCAATTCCTTCAAAGTATCAGCAACCAAGACTGAAGTTGCAACCAAGATGTACATATTCCAAGCTGAAAGCATACCATATTGCACAAGACTAAATGCTGACAGCATGATTAGCTCGAATTTTAAACTTTTCTTCAAAACCACAAAGCTGAAGATTTATATGTTCGAGCGACTTTTTAAGAACCATATTGGACTGAACAGTTGCTTTCAAAGTAAGAAGCAGAGGAAAGAAATCTGAAGTAACCATCAAGTACTCAACCTCGGGCGAATGGAAAGTGTGAGCAAAGACAACCATACATCTTAATCGCCAGATCTGCTTAAGGATAATGTGCCTAAAGGATTGAATGATAATATTAGGAGCTGGAGAAACACCAAGTAGTGCATTTTTCCAAGACCAGGTTTGAGGAAACAATGCCGAAAAAGTGGAATGGAGGAACCTCCAGAGTTTCTGTGCATGAGAGCAGGACCAAAATGTGTGCTTAATCATCTCTCTTTTACAGCAAAAGGGGCAGTTGGGAGGAGGGTTAATAAAAAAGAGATTGTCGCCAATTGGAATTTTGACATGCAAATTTTTCCACGACAAAAACTGAGCCTGAGCATCAGCTTTAGACTTCCATATGAGAGCGCTTAATTTGTTCCAGAAGGATCTTTTGAGCTTGCACCGCCACTTGGTATTAAGCCATTGGGAAAGCTGAATGGGAGGGATCAGCTGTTTATACACAACTCTGAGCGGGAAACTCTGAAAAGTATAAGTGTTGGGCCATCTCCAATCTTTTAAAAAACTATCATGGCAAGGTGTGGACATGAGGCACAACAATTCGGGACTCAAAAGTTGAAGGATATGAAGGATTGGTCTTTTGTAAATGGAGGACAGATTGAACTGGGTTTTGATTTGCTCCCATGATTTCCACTCAAACCTACGGGGGTCCCACAAGTCACGAAACACACAAATACCTTTCTTAAACAGTTGTCTTCCCTTGAGCTGTTTTAAGATAGCTAAAGGGCTATTGTTTTCCTGGACCAATCGGTTCCACCAAATGGAGGAGGAAGCAAAACTTAAACCATGACTTAAGGTCTGATCATACCAACACAATTTCTTCGAAGTAATTTGCCAAGCCCTTCAAATGGAATTAAAAGGACCTGAACCATGGGTTTTAAAATAGGGGGCCAACAACACTTTATCTTGCCAACTAACTGCATGCCATGATTTTCCAGCAGTAGCTGTTTGAATACGGTACCGAACTAGATGCTTCCAAGGCATATCACCCTCTAACGCCCTTACAATCCATTTAGTGTTGAGGCAAATGCCTTGAGTGTATGGATCAATAATGCCCAAACCACCTTTGTCCCTTGATTGGATACAATGAATCCAAGAAGTTATAGGCAAACCTTTGGTATTTCCCCATTTGTTCCACAAAAACCTTCTAATTAGCTAAGTCAATTGAGTGTAACAGGTTTGAGAGGGCAGCCAACAAGATGAGATGTAAACCTGGCTAGCCAACAAGATCTTATTAGCGACTTGGATTCTACCAGCCATTGATAGGAACTTATTGGTCCAATTAAGAAATTTGTTTTTTAATTTACTCATGAACCAAGACCACATCTCTTTGAGTGAAACCCCAATGCCAAAGGGAATGCCAAGATATCGAGTGATGGTACCATGCTTAATCTCACGTCATTGGCTAGGAATCCAAGGGGGTCGAGGGTTTGGATGGGTCATGATGAATTCAGTTTTATGCATGGCTAGTTTGGACCCAGAAATACTGTAGAAAATATCTAAAACATCCAAAACATTATTCACCTCCTCTGCTAAATTCTGTATAAACAACATACTATCATCTGTAAAATGGGAGTTGAGTGCTATTGCATCGTGAGGTAAAGAAATACCATGAATGAGTTTATTGGAATGAGCATGTTGAAGCAAATAACCAAGAGCATCGGCTGCGAGTGCATAGAGAAAGGGTGCAAGTGGACAGCCTTGTCTGATGGATTTTTGCAATGGAAATGGCGGAGAGAGCATGCCATTGACAGCAACCCAAGCTGAAGCATCATGGAAAAGCATATTGATTTGTTTGCATATTTTAGGTCCAAAGCCTAGCCATTGAAGCATATTAAGGATGAAGGGCCAGCGAATGCGATCATAGGCTTTATCAAAGTCAATCTTAATAATAAGGGCATCCTGAGCAGTTTGTTGTGCCCATTCAGCTGTTTCCCAAGCAAGGATTAGATTGTCAAGGATAAATCTTCCACCCAAAAAGCCTATTTTCTCTGGACGAACAATCTCTTGAGATATATTTAATTCTGCGTGCAAGAGCTTTAGCAATTATTTTATAAGAGATGTTAAGAAGGGTGATAGGACACCATCCATTAACAATGTCCTCATCTTTGCCTTTGGGAATAAGTTTAATTAGTCCTTGATTAATCCCTTCTCCTAATGAACCAGTCTCAACTCCCTCAAGGTAGACATTATAGAAAGCCTCTCGAATATGGGGCCAAAGGGTTTTGTAGAATTCTACAGGCAGCCCATCAATACCTGGACTTTTTTCTAAAGCCATGCTTTGGAGAGCTGTATCAATTTCCTCTATGAAGAGAAGGCGGTCAAGAAATTTTCTATAATCAAGGTCTATTCTCTGTGGAATACACACAGCTACACTCTCCTCAAGAAAGGGGAGAAGAATATCCTCAGCTGAGTCATCAGTAAAAATATTTTTAAAATGATCATAGAAAGTATTCATAATCTCACAATGATTAGTTTGCCTTGTTCCATCAGCAGACTTAATAGCTGTAATGTGTTGAGCTTTATGCTTGTGGTTAAGATACTAAAAGAAAAATTTGGAACCACGATCCCCATCTTTAATCCATTATAAGCGTGCACAAATTTGTGCACCTTTTCCTTTGTAAGCATCTATTTTTTGAAGCATACTTTTAGCCTTGGCTATGTTTTTCTGTAGCAAGACGTTGAATGGCTCATAGGCCAAATGGGATCTTCCAACTTTTAGTTGACCTTGGATGGATTTCTCAAGTCTGCGACGTTTTGCAGCCACTCTTCGCCCATAGTCACAGAGAAAAGAGGAGCAACGCTCAATAGTTGTCCCCCACCACTTAACCCAAGTGTCATGCTGTGATTTGGGTTCAGCTTTCCAAATAGCCAACAGTCCATCAATGCAGTCCTGATTTTGAAGATGGGACACATTCAGCTTAAAAGGCAAGTCTTTGGAAAGAGGCGAAGAGTTTGAGAGTGAAAGCACTGTAAAGATGGGAAAATGGTCAGAGAGGGTGGTAGAAAGACCTAAAGAGACAAGACGACCCTCAGATGATGGGAGGATATTACAACTAGAGGATATGTAAAAGCGGTCTAACCTACTCATTTTACGAAAAGATCCTTCTCTACAATTACTCCATGTAAACCACTGAGGCATGTGGATATGATGTTTTCCCACTAGAGGGTCATGAACCCCAAGAGAGTTTCGGGTTAGCATCCAAGCTTCAAATTCAGATTGACACAAGTGAGAATAACTAGTCCAACTACGATCAGATGGATATTCCACCATATTGAAATCGCCTCCTAAAACCCATTCCGCATTGGGAAGGTTAGTGCGAAGCCACTCCCAAAGCACAATTCTCCCATTCGATGAGTTAGGGGCGTAGATGGAACAAAACCCCAAAATCTTATCATTTATAAGAATAGTTTCCCAGACACAATAATTATTTGGATCTAAACCAACCACCACAATATGTTTGGCAAGCCATGGAGAAAGTACCAAAACCGCACCACCACTACCATCAATATGATTGGTGTGGAAAAATTGAGCCTCTGGCCAAATGTTTGCGAGGGTAACCTTAAGACGAATAGCACTAACTTTCACTTCTTGTAACATAAGAACATTAGTTTTATGGTTCTGGATAGACTTTTTGACTTGGTACTTCCGTGTAGGGATAGTCAAGCCCCGCACATTCCATGACTGAATGATGCACTTCATTGAGAAGAGTCTGGGAGGAATTCCTCAGTAGACCGGAGTACATCAAACTAGTTTTTGAGCAAACTTTTCTGATCAGCTATACTAGAGACTTGTTTAATTGAATCCATAGGGGTAGTGTCTTGAAGTGACTCGGGAGAAATTTTTGAAGGTTGATCAGTTAAAGGAGCCTTCTGATGGGAAGAAGTGAATAGGCCAGAAGAGACATCCTTACCAGCACTAGTTTTACCAGCTTGAGGGGTCTCCTTTTTCCTTTTAGAGGCTCGGGTCTGTGCACCTGTTACAGCATTTTTATAAGGGCTGAAATCTGGATGAGGTGTTGAGCGGGGAGTGGATGAAGGTGTGGAAGAAGACGGTTGAGTGGAAGGAGTGGAGTTAAGTGACTTAGGAGGGGAAGGAAGAGCTGGGGAATTAATTTGAGGGACTTCATTATTATTTCAAGTATTATCAGCATCTAGCTGAGGAGTTTGGGGTTTATGGAATGGACAGTTACGAATGAGATGTCCTTCTCTTCTACAGTAGAAGCAGGCATTGGGTTTATTAAGATAGTTGAGACGTTGTTCAAATTCGAAGCCGGGACCAACCAGATTAATAGAGTTGGGTAGGGGTTGAGTTAAGTCCATTTCAACGCATGCCCTAGGATGGGTTCGTAAGCTCGCCCATTTGTTAGAGTGTTGTTTGCACCAGAGGACCTTTCCCAGCTGTCCTGCAATGTTTTGGAGGAAAGGACGAAAAGCCAAATTAAGAAAGGGGAATTCTACCCACATAGGATATTTGGATTTATTGATCCCTTCTGGATGAAAATTTAGATCCCAAGCTTGCACATAACATGTTCAACCACAAATAATCCAGGAGCCATATTGCAACACCACACGGGCATGTTCTGGGTCAGAAAATGTATAGGCAACATATCCCCTGCTCGGACCCCTGAAAGACTCAATTACCCATCCCTTAAGTTCCCAATTGTTGTGTGCCCATTTAAAAAACTCTTGTTCTGTAGGTATTCCTTTCAGGAAGAACAAAATAATCGTTTTTTCTCTACATTCTAAAATAACTTCAACAATATCATCTAGAAGTTGAAATGAGATGGTGTTACCTTGCTGCTAATTGTCTTGCTGATCATCATTGCTTGGCATAGACGCAGTAACTTTGTTTGACAGTGATGTAACAACCTCAAGACCATGGGAAGCGGCCATGTTTTCATGGGGCACTATTACGTTATGAGCGCTCTCATTACCACCATTTCTAGGGCTTTCCCAGACACCAAACCCTGAGCAGACGACAAACCTTCCGTAGCAGCATCATGGTCAGAGTTGCCCTTTTCCCTGGCCTTTTTCTTCATACTTTTCGGATGGCTGTTTAACGCTAAGTGGGCTCCAGTCAAACCTACGTGGGACGGGACTCATTCCAACATTTTCCCCAGTGTGGATTTGCAGATTACGAAGGTTGAGGGTTTGTAGAAAGTCACTTGCCTATTGTTGCTTGTCATGTTCCTGTTTGTTCCTGTTCCTCAATGCGAATAGTTGCTGCCTTTGTCTGATATATATACGTAGCATGCAATGAAATGTTAAAATAAGAATGTAATTTAGGTCAATATAACAAGACCACCCACGGATAAAGAAGGAATTAATAATTAAGTTGGAGGTTGAATCACCAATTAAGTAAAAGGAGATATTAAGGTATAAACAAGAGAAGGTATGCTATAAGGAGAGTTTCCCTGATTTCAAATATATTTTTATCCTATATACAAATTTTTTATTTCATATATATATATATATATATATATATAGTTTGAGAATTGGGAATTCTTTGAAAATAAATACAAATCCTATATATATTTATGTATTGAATGAATATTTGAAGTTATTCACTAGACCTTAAATTGGAAGAGAAGAGCAATTTAAGGTATATTAAAAAAGGGTTCATTACAATTGGTATCAAAGCCTGATCCTGTCATCCTGAAAATATAGTAAATGACAAGAGGAGTAAAGATGAGTGAGCAATTATCTAATTAAATTAGAAATGTTATGGAATAGACAAACCAAACCTTAGTAGAACAAATAGAAAGATCAAATCAAGCACTTCTTCAAGCCTTGCAAAACATGGGAAATTCCATAAACAATCTAAGAGACAATAATGCTAGTGGAAGAGACGTAAGTTCAAACCACTCACAAAATAATGGAGCTTCATCATCTCGAGTGCCCAAACCCCCTTTCTTACCTTAGGAGGACCCCTCAATGGAAGGAGAGGGACGAGCAACCAATAATGCTATTGAGAATGCAAGAGCTTATGCTAGTCTTGAACTAGAAATTAGAGAGCTAGTAACATTTAGAGAATTCTATGAAGCCAATAGGAAAGAAACCCTCAAGAGAGGAAGAAGACCACAAAATCAAGATCTTAAAAGCAAAGTCAATAAAGTAACACTTCCAAATTTTGATGGATCGAAAAAGACCACTGCACGCGCTTGGCTACAAAAATTGAACACTTATCTTACCCATAGCTCGATGACAAAAGAGGATGCACTTCAATTTGCAATCCTTCACTTAGAAGGCATAGCACATGATTGGTGGCATCATGGCCTTATTACTCAAGGACACCAAAATATTACTTCTTATGAAGAATTCTCTCAAAAACTCATTAAAAGGTTTGATAGAAAGCACCCTCAAGAAGACTTTAGAAAGCTGACTCAAATCAAACAACAAGGATTAGTCAAAGGTTATATAACCAAATTCCAAAAACTCTTAGTCAGAGTTACAGGAGTAGATAATGACAGCCTCACTTACTTCTTCGTGGAAGGATTAAAAGATTCACTAAGAGGATTGGTTAGTGCTCTTAAACCAACATCTTTGGATGATGCCATTGAAATAGCTTTGAGATTAGAAATTTCATGATCAAGTTGTAGACCTTCAAGCAACCATAGCAAACCATTCCATGATATGAATGAAAAGCACAAGCAAGAACTCCCAAAAAGCATATGTTTTCACTGTGGTGAGGACTTTGAAAAGGGTCACCTATGCCAAGATGAGAAAGCTCAAAAACAACGAGAAGACTTAAGAAGGAAGAAATTATGCTTCAAATGCGAGGAATCATGGGAACTAGGACATAAATGCAGAAAGAAAGGTCAAGTTCATAGAATAGAGGAAATACTCAACCCAGAATTAGAAGGGACAACACCGAAGAAGATGAGATATGATCAAGGGAATAAATGGAGCTTCGAGGAAGTTCAACCATAGTTAAAAATATGAAATTGTAAATTTTCTTAATTAACGTAATCATAAAGGTATAAAATTGATTATTTGAGAAATGATTTAGAGATTTCAAGTAGCTTTCCTATGGAGTCTACAATCAAGGAAGGTCTCTAAGATGCCTTATTATAGTACTAGTTAAGGGAAAGACTATATAGAAACCCTACTGTATATAACTTTCCTATGGGGTCTGCAATTAAGGGAGGTCTGTTAAGACACCTTATTGTAGTACCAGTTAAGGGAAAGGCCATATTTAACTTTCCTATGGGGTCTGCAATTAAGGGAGGTCTATTAAGACACCTTATTGTAGCACTAGTTAAGGGAAAGACCATATTTAACTTTCCTATGGGGTCTGCAATTAAGGGAGGTCTGTTAAGACACCTTATTGTAGTACCAGTTAAGGGAAAGGCCATATTTAACTTTCCTATGGGGTCTACAATTAAGGGAGGTCTGTTAAGACACCTTATTGTAGTACCAGTTAAGGGAAAGGTTGTATTTAACTTTCCTATGGGGTCTACAATTAAGGGAGGTTTGTTAAGACACCTTATTGTAGTATTAGTTAAGGGAAAGGCCATATTTAACTTTCCTATGGAGTCTGCAATTAAGGAAGGTCTATTAAGACACCTTATTGTAGTACTAGTTAAGGGAAAGACTATAAGAGCATCTATCCTTCCTATGGAGTCTACAATCAGGGAAGAGCTACTATGATACCCTATTGTAGTACTAGTTAAGGAGAAGATAGTAAGGGAATCCTACCACTTTCCTATGGAGTCTGCAATCAGGGGAGAACACCCTATTGTAGTACTAGTTAAGGGGAAGATAGTAAGGGCACCCTATCAACTTTCCTATGGAGTTTGCAATCAAGGGAGAGCGGTTAGGACACCCTATTGTAGTGCTAGTTAAGGGAAAGATAGTAATGACTCCTTTTCACAAGAACCTTTGTAGCCAAACAAGCAATCCATTAAGTAGACCACCTCGTGTGGATGCCTAACACCTACCACCGGGGCCAAGGGGGCCAAAGTTCTACTCTTGCGCTTAGCATGGATTTGGCTTGGATTAACTTCTGATCATTCAAATTTCTTTGAAGTTTATATGTATGCATGTACTGATGCTTATTTTGTGGTTGCAGGGTTTATAAGCCTAATGAAGAAGTATAGTCATTGTGCATTATTAATTTTAAGATCTAATCAACGTTATGTATGATGTGTCTACATCGTGTCTACTTCGGGTCTTCATGCATCAATGTGTATGCTTCATGTTTTCTTTGTGTCTTCATACATTCATATGTATACTTTGCATTCAAATGCATACTACATGTGTGACTCTTTATAGAATAGAATGAAGTAATCTTATAAGTAAAAATTTGAATGGGATCTAGTAGTCAATTTTGTTATATAAGGTGAAAAAAATATGAAAATGATTATTGCTTGAGGACAAGAAAATTTAAGAGAGGCGGACTTGTCATGAGCCAAAAATTTCAGGATATATGAATATTTGAATAACATATTATACAATGATAATAATTAAGAATAATAATGAATAGATAATAAAAATATTATAATTACATTATGAAACCAAAGAAGATTATAATATATCTAAATATTATCACATTTGGATATACATATTATTAATAACTAATGATAATTTGATTAATAAATTAATCAATATAATGTATATATTAATGACATAGGAATTAATATAAATGTTAATACAATATGGTATTATATTTACATAACATATATTTAAATATGTTATAATAACATACAATATTATATAACTATTTAATAATAACATAAATTGATATTATTCATAATAAATATAAACATAATTGGTTAAATACTTTAATTATGTAATATATATACATATATCATTTAATATTAATACAATTAATTGAGATTGATTTAATTGTAAAATTGATTGAGTTATCAAATACATTAAATACTTTTCAAATTAGATATATCTCTTATAAACTATACTCACCCATATTCAAGCTGCGACCCTTCATAAATACGTAAACAACGTATGTTAAAAGCAATCAAGGGCTACGTCACATCAGTCGTGCCCTTCCAAACAGGTATTTATAAGAGTGAGGATAGGGTCGAAAAGGCATGGATGAAAAATTAGATTGCTCGAGCAACTCAAGTTAGATTCTTTGAGCAAAGTTTTGTCACTTTTTAACATTTTCCATTACCAATTCAATGGCATTTTTGGTCACTCTCCAAATTATGGAATTATAAGCCACAAGAGCACCCACATTCACAATTATAGGTCTATCTTCATATTGTGCTAAGAAGAAGCATCCACAATATATTAAAAAATCACATTTTACATGTAGTTTTCATAGTTTTAGGTCTATCTCCATATTGTGCCAAAGTAGAAGCATATTCAATCAGAAAAAATAGAATATACATGTAATAAGCATATATCATTTCGTAGGTATACAACAAATGAAAATATTATAACTAAATAGTGTTTAAAAATAGTATAAATATTAAGCTTAAAGATAGGAAGAAACATGGGGAACAATTGAATCCATTATAAAACTTTACAAATAATCAAAATTGCATAATTAGTATAACCCAATATTAGAGTATTATTAGTTTCCCATAAATTTGACACAATTATCTCTTATTGTGGGGTGAAATATATGCAACCATCCCATAAAATCTTTAACAAAATGAGCATTGTAGGACACTATCTATGAATCTACAACCATTCCTACTTGTCCTTTGTAATAGGGTTATTTGTTGTTGGAGGATTAGCAAGGAATTTTCTATTTCTTCATGTCTATCACACTTGTTAAATTTTTATCCTTATGCTCATTTATCACACACTAGTTAAACTTTTATTTTTATACTCATTTATTAGTACATGTTGTTGCATGCATTCTCTAAGAATAAATACAACTTTATGACAACAATGAAAGGGGAATAGAAAAAGAAATATACCTTTTCAATTAAAGGGAAAAGTAAATATTATTTATAAAGAAAGTGTCCAAACTCACTACATAAGAAAAGTAGGTTAATGACTATAGGTACGAGGCATTATTCATATGATATCAGAGCCCATGAAACAATATATTTCTTATGAAAATTAAGGAATATATGCTTTAATTTTAGGAAGGGCTTGTAATGGCTATATGCAAAGGAAATAAGGGTACTCAATATTATATTGATCTATTTTACTACTTCTGTAGAGAGAGAGAGGAATAGAAACATAATATTCTATCTTTAAGTGATTGGGCAATGTTCCAGTCAAATACTATTTCATGCCTTGCACAATAATTGACTCTAGATGATAGCACACAAAGAGAAAATGTCTCGTGCCTTCCTAAATACAAAAACTTGTTAGAACATTACCCCTACTTGAAGTTTTTTGCCTACACACAAATCTAAAACTATGGTCATTGATACCTTTTATAGTCAACCACCACCCCATTTCATTTGATGGTCCACTACTTTTAAAAAATTAGATGCAATAATGTATGCATTCATCATACAATAGATCTAACGCTTAAATACAATCTTTGACTTTTTTTGAAACGTGGCAAGTTTCTGTTGATTCTCCTAGTGTAATTTAACAAAGGGGATTTTACTATCCCAAGTTTTGGAAAGTTACTTATATCAAATGGAATAAAAAACTATTATGTATTTTAGACATGCCAATAATTAATGAATTTCACTGAAAAATCAAAATATTTCATTGCAACCAACACAACTTAGGATATTCCATTTACATCTATAATGACTATTGTCTAAGAAACAAAAATCATACCAGCAAAAATACATACAATCACTGTTTCAACTATGCAAAACTCATTTTTGTGTCATGAATCATTTATTATGTGAATGCCCAACAATCTCTTCCACTACTTACAACACAATTCTCTTTCATAATTGCTCAAACTATTGTCATTGAATTTTTGTATTGTCATTTAGACCCAACATGATTCCACTTTCAAATTGATGTTGTGCTCATAAATCATATATTGGTTTTATCAAAATCCCTGTGATCGCTCTCATAAGGAAGATTTATCCATAATTTCTCTAATGTAGCTCTGGTACCAAATGTGAAAATCAAATTTAAAATATAGAATGCAAAGGGATGTCTCAATATATTTGAATGTATTTTAAAATGTAATGCTTATGACTTAATAAGTCTATATTTATATGAATAACCATCTATGGGACTACAACTACCCAATTGACTAGGGAACTATATGTTTATTATTTTATTTAATCTAAACCTAAAACTAAAATATTAATGAAATACTCCAATAGATTAGGAAATTAGACTGACTAAAATCGTGAAAGTCACAAAAATCACTTTTATTTTATTGACATCTTTCTCACAATTTTACTTTATTGTTTCTTCCATGAAGCTACTTTGTCACTCTTATTACCTAAAAAGGTTTCTCAAAGGCCTTTAAATACACATACATGTATCAAGCTTCTAACCTACCCTCCAAACCTATTACATAGCCTTTTGAGGCTTACTTTTCCTATTATGGAAATCTTTAACACCATGATTAAAGTCATAAATATCTTCTCTATCTTTGTAATTTGTTTTTATGTATCCAAGGCTACTCTTTCAATAAGGAAGAAAAAAACATTTCTTAAATCAAAATATGCTTTCTTATATTTCTAAAAAGTGCAAGTTTTTCATTATACTCTTTTGTTCTTTGTTACTTACTCCAACACAAATATTTTTTCAATCTTGAAAATCATTGCTTTATCCTTAATAGAGAATTTTATTTCCTTAATAAAAACTTTGATGCCATACTACAACTGTTGTTCTCTTTGAAATGCTTTTCTCTTTCTTTTTCTTTTATCAAAAATAATTGGTTGCTATTATTTTCTCAAGATTTGGCATTTTTCTTAACGAAATATGTCAGTAATTGATAGATTTACAACTATGTCACGTAAAATCAGTATTTTCTAATTTAGAGTTTCATTTTCCCTTTCTCAAAGAAGTTTCAAGTACATCCACTAGAGTTTTATATTAGTTTAAGTCTCTTTTGCATATTGAGGTCAAGTCAAAACAACAATATACTATTTGAAACATGCTTGAAAACTACATACTTGGAATAGTTTAAACTTCTTGATGTTTTTTCCTCCTATCATTTACGTTTAAAAGATAATAGTTATGATACTTCATCTATATTCAATTACATTAGACAACATCTATAAAATTTATAAAAAGACCTAAGACTTGTTAGAAAGTCTATTTTTATACCCAAAAAATAAAAAACAGGTAAAATATCCATGCATAGTTCATTTTGAGTGATCTCCATGATTTGTAACAGTCACTATGTCTTGTCTTTGTTGATGTGTTTTTCATATATGAGCATCATCATTTGATTATTCATCTTATATTATTATAATTCTTTTATCTTTGGGACTACAAGAAAACCATGAAGAATATGAGATGCTTCCTTCTTGACTAAATGTTTCTATGATTCGGCTACAAAAGAAATATGAAGAAAAAGAGAAGCTTCTTGTTCATTTCAAAAATGTTATTGAGAAATTGTATCCAAATGTCATCATTCTAGATGTGACATGTTGAAAGAAAACAACTCTTAGAGTATTGGAAATTAAACATTCCTTATGGCTTTCTTAATAAAAATATGTATTTAAATCAACGATCTTTTTCCATACATCATTAAACTTGGTGGACATGTGTAGCACAAAGGTGTCTTGGTCTATTTAAGTACTTCACCATGAGGCTATAGATCAAAGAGAAGACAATATTATAATTCAATGATGGTTATGGCATATCTATGATACATTTTACTGATTGTGGTGGAGGAACTCCCACATCATTTTGTAAGAAAGAAAGCATTGAAAAAAAAAATTAATATAGTTTTTCTTACCAAGTTAGTTTATTATGCCACTTTGCTGAGTTTCTTGTAAGAAACCAAACATTGAAAATAATTATAGTTAATATTGTATTATTTTTTCTATAGGAAAAGAATATTAAGTTAAAATATTTATTTAAAAATGACTTAAGAGAGAATACGTTGATTTAAACATGTATTGTCTCTCTAGAGAGAGTAATTATTAAGGAAATATTGTCTCTAAAGATAAAAAGTTGAAATTGTCTCTAAAGAGAATAAATTACCTTTGTTTCATACTATCTTATAGAGATAATATTGTAACACACCCAATTAAAGACAATATTTTGCATGATACACACTTTTATATTGTCTCTTAGTAAGATAATTAATTAATTAGTTGTCTCAAAAATTGCCTTTAAGTCCCATTCTATGTAGTAGTACACAAATAATAGTACTAAAAAGTAAAGCATAAAACAATAACAAACTTATAACAATAAGATTTTCAAAAAAATCTTGGCTACTTGGGAAAACCTGACTGGGGATGATATCCACAAAAATGTAATAATCAAAAGGTTCTATGTTGGGAGTTTACATCTTGTTCAGAGTTATTATGTATACTTAGTAGATAAGTTCTTGCAATAGGACTAGACCATGTCCAAGGTGTCAACTTTGTTAAGAGTTGTAATAAAATAGAAGCTCACTTCTCTATAATGATATTAAATCGATACAATGAGTAATATATAAAATAGAAAAGTGATTGTACTGATATCTGAATATCTGATTAGTCCTTTGTGTATCTCATATTTGTTTCTATCTATACAAAAATACACACATTTTATCATCATAGCATCATCCATAAAGATCCCATAATGTCCACATTACATTACCACACTTTGCATGTGAAAATTGATCCACTTATACACCCTTTCAAATACTTTTTCCAATCAATGATAATGATGAAAGATGTAGCACATCCAAAACTATTTGTCAAAAATTATTATAGAGGGAACACCTTAATATCTAGGATGTCATCTCTACATTTCCAAGAAACTGAAAAGACAAAAAAATTCAATTCCTTAGGCGAAAATTCTCAAGCTCTGTCACTTGTCATGTATTAATTACAATATGGAACTATCTTCATATTTTTTAACAAAAATATGAACCAATTACCGTATTAACTCATGAAAACATATTGGCTTATTTTAATATTATAGGAAAACATACTCACATTTTATTTAGACATGATACTGACTATCTCCAAAAGTATGGCCAACTAAACTTACTCTGCTAAGCTCGTTGAACAAAAAAAGTTGGCTGCTAGCATTTTTAATGCTAAACACTTGACAATTTTTCATACTTAACCAAAACCAAAAGTGGTTGTTCTTTCAAGCAATCTTACCATATGAATATTTTTCTATCAATGACAACACTCATGCCCTTATACTTGGTCACTTTCCAATAGGTTCTAATACCATGAATAAACTAGTATTATCTAAGAAATAAATTAGAAACACACCAATACAAAACGAGAGCAGGAGTAGAGTATCAAATAATGCATAAAAGGGGAATACATATAGGTTTCGGTTCTTTCATGAAATGATATTAAATCCTCAAACATGAGCAATCACAAATAAAAAATAACAACCCATTAACCAGGATGAGGTGTCAAAATAGAACATATGCTTGTCTAATAGACTCCGGAATGATTACAACTTCTGTAGGCAAGTGTCAAATAAGTATGGATGACTATGTAGAATTAATAAGCCTAAGTATAATTAAATAAATACACTAACAATAAGAATAAAGGGATTACTTCTAATTTCTTTGATCAAGAATATAGCCTTGAGAAGCTCAAGTTTGAAGTGGAGGATCTTCAGCTTGGTGGTTAAGATCCACAATACCATAGTTAGAATTTTGGTGATTTTTTTTCGTTTCTATACCAAAATCTATTAACACTTTAATCTTGCCATCGAGAACAATTTCTGCGCTTGTTTTCATAAACAAGGCTTCTTTGGAAGAAAAATTGTTGAACCTCTCTAAACTTGCCTTCAAACTACCTCCCTTACCACTAACACTCTACGTCCTCTCCACCCTCAATCTTAGACATTATCTCTGTTCAATAAATTTTGGAGAGGGATGAAAATAACTTTCCCGCTATAATTTTATTTTCAGAAACAAACACACACAGATTATATATATCACTCTGGAGATTAAAAAATCAAAATAGAAATAAAAATAAAATTACGACATGATTCAAGTTCTGTCCATAAGATTTGTATCAAAACACTTGACTTTGTCCTATTGAGAGTGAGTCTCAAAGATTCTAGTTGTTCAAAGCCTCAAGATCATATTCCGAGTTTCATCGACGGCACTGGCGAGTATGTCGATAACTAATGCTACGATGCAAACCCAGATCCACATGCAGTTTGTTCCTTCCATCAGTTGTTTAGACAGTTATTTAATTAGTTCACTATCAGTAAGTTGTTTGACTCTCCCAATTAGTTTGCGCATTTACAAATGCGGGATAATACATTGGTTTCTCTGGTTAGCTCTGTAATCTTTAGTATCGCAGCATGTATAAAAACTGGTAGTTTTAATACCATTCAATCATTGCAAACTAGATTAACATTAATTGAATAAAATAAAATTGCTTTAAGTAGCAGCTTGCCCGTTGTGTAGAGTTACCTCATGAGCTTTTCCAGTGCCTCTTGAACCAATCGCGTTATTCTCCCTCAGGTTGCTAAAGATGTATGCCTCCTCCACTTCTGTGCAATGGAATCGCGTCTTCTTGCACCATTGTGCATCTGCCTTGCTTGGCTTCGAGGAGCGACAAAAATATATGCAGCTCAAGATCAGCATGGTTACTATAAATAAAGATAACACCACAATGGTTGCTAAGCTCTGAGGTGACATTTTGCTGGAAGAGGAACACGATGGTAGCATAGCATTCCGGCCTCCGCATAGCATCGGGTTACCCACAAAGCTCTCCTTGTAAGCCGGGTTGTCTAAGCCATCGGAAATGCGCCCAGACAAGTGTTTGTTTGAGACATTGAAAACATTCATATCCAGTCCTTCCAATTCAGGAGGAACCCATCCAGAAAGCAAATTGTTTGACAAATCAAGACTAAATATGTTGCTAAAAGATCTAGGGATTTCGCCCGTAAGTCGATTGTAACCTAAATTGAGCTGATTGAGATTCTTCAGCGATGCTATTTCCTTGGGAATTTCCTCTGACAGAAAATTATGATCGAGCTTGAGAATACTAACCAGACTTAAGTTTGCGAGCTCACGTGGAATTGGCCCAGATAACCTTTTGTTGCTAGCTTCAAACACTTCAAGTTTTGTAAGACGCCCAACTTCTGGAGGAATTGTTCCTTCGACCCGATTGTTACTGATCCTCAATCTTGTCAGATTCTTCGCCTGGCCAATAGAAGCTGAGATCTTGCGTTGGAACTTATTGTTGTCTAGAAACATTCCCTTGAGTTTGGCAGAACCCCATAGCCCCGCTGGAATCTCACCGCTCAGCTGGTTGTCATCGAGGTACAGATACTCCAGAGATTTGCAGTCTGCAAAGAGGGAAGGCAATGTACCGTTGAATTTGTTGGAAGAGGCTGCGAAGCCATACGACACTCCTCCCCTGCACAGATTCTTCGGCAGAGGTCCTTCCAGTCCACTTTGAGACATATCAGAGAGAACAAAATCTGAATATGATTCCAAACTCTGGGGCAACCAGCCACTGAAGTTGTTTTTGTAAAGCATCAAGTTATTCAACTGAGGCAGCTTCCCGATCTGAGAAGGTATCTCTCCGGTAAGCTGATTGTCTTGCAATTGAAGAAGACTCAGATATCTAAGATTGCCAATTGCATAGGGAACTCTGCCTTCCAGCTCATTGTGACCCAAATCCAAAGTGGATAACATTCGCAGCTGGCCAATGTTCGTCGGAATTCGTCCAGACAACTTATTTTTATAAAGAGAGAGTTCTGTCAAATTTGACAGAGACATCAAACTGGTAGGAATACTGCCTGAAAGATCATTTTCCGCCAGATCCAAGATCTCCAGCAGCGTTAAATTACCCAAGAAAGCAGGTGGAATGGAGCCGCTGAAAGCATTATATGACAAATTCAGGACTCTCAACTCACTCATCTCGGAGATATGAGTTGGGAGTGTTCAAGTGAAGCCGTTGCTGGACAAATCGAGCATTTGCAAACGCTTGCAATTGAAGAGGGCGTCTGGCGAAAGAGCATTGAAATCATTGCTCTGAAGAGTCAATCGTGTGAGATTTGGAAGGCTGCAAATGGCAGAAGTCAAGTTGCCTGAAATCAACGCGCCGGTGAGATAAACAATGGTAACTCTGTCGAGCTCATCACACGCAATTCCTTTCCAAGCGCATGGAGTTTGGTGGAACTCGTTCCAGTTGCTCAAAGCACTACTGCTGTCTCTCCAATCTGCCTTTTTTATATTAATCAAAATTAGTCCGTCATGTGAGAGGGAAGCACAGTGGGGAAGCAAAAGGAAATTGCTGAGAATGAATGAAACGAAAGCGAGAGTTGGATGGACCATGATTGCTGCACTATGCTATGCAAATTCAAATTATGCTAAGAAAACGCTGGCTTTGTAGACACAATGGCATAGAGCGTCCAGATTTCCATTACACTCTATTCGTCGCGTCAGCAATGATATCAATTTGGAAAAACCAAAAAATATCGAGTGGTCTGAACCGGTCCAATTTGGTCAACAAATATGGGAAACTTCTTAGGTGGTGCGGGCTGCGTAGGATTCCATTTCTCCTTTGATATAATTGCGCTTTGTAGGTTTCGATGTTACGTAGTACTGAAAAGCGACGAAAGATGCGGAGACGTGAACAACCCGCAATGCATTTGATCATTTACATTTGGAAGTCGTGAATGTGCGTCAATGCACGAGTGCAGAACAAAAATATATTTTATTAAATCTATGAATTAAATCATGTAGAAGAGAGGATTTTGGAATTGTGTCAAGGGACGTAGGTGTAAGGGATATGAAGAAGGTGCAAGGGATAAGTTTATAGTTTGTAGATGTGAAAAGAAAAGAAATAAAGTAGGAAATCATATTTCAATATTAATGGATGGAAATTAATTTGACTCTTGTAAAAAGAAAGTATAGTTAGGCATATGTTATGAGATTTGAATAGTTAAATACTACATACATTATTGATAAGTAGGAGATATTTTTCACAAGTAGTCAAATTGTGATATTGTTATTAAGATTTAACTGTGTAGTTTTTCAGTCAAACTAATTGCCCCTTATATCATGCGTAGTGGTTCACACATGAATCTATCTCTCATGAGAACAAATGAAACACTTAGCACCCATTGGATCTAGGTAATACTCATAGAGGTGAACCATTGGGACTTCTCAGGAGGTCACCCATCCTAATACAACTCTAGCTCAAGTGTGCTTAACTACAAAGTTTCCTCCATGGTTAAACCCACTCTGCTTACAACCCCATTTGAAAACCCTTCATCAAGTGTTGTCCCTTATGAACCATTCACTAGAAAGTCCCTTAAGCTCATCAAGTGATAAGTAGGAGATATTTTATACACCAAGCCAAATTGTAATATTGTGATATTTTCCTCGAGTTGGAGTAACATTGGGATGGGCGACCTCTCATTGCTTCACCTTTGTGAGCATCACCTAGATCCAACGAGTGCTAAGTGTTTCATTTGTTCTCATGAAAGATGGATTCATATGTGAATCACTACTCATGATATATGAGGCAATGAGTTTGACTCAAAAACTACAAAGTTAAATCCTCATAACAATATCACAACTTGATTTGTTGTGGAAAATATCTACTAGTTATCACTTGATGAGCTTAAGGGGCTTTCTAATGAATGGTTCATGAGGCACAACACATTGTGAAGGTTTTTCAAATGGGGTTGGAAGAAGCATGGATTTAACCATGGTGGGAACTCTATTTCTAAGCCTGCTCGAGTTGGAGTAGTATTGGGATGGGTGTCCTCCCAAGAAGTCTTGATGCTTCACCTCTATGAGCATTACCTAGACCCAATGAGTGCTAAGTGTTCCATTTGTTCTCATGGGAGATGGATTCATGTGTGAATCACTACTCATGATATATGGGTTAATGATTTTGAGTAAAAAACTTCATAGTTAAATCCTAATAACAATATCACCATTTGACTTGCTATGGAAAATATCTCCTAATTATCACTTGATGAGCTTAAGGGTCTTTTGGGCACAAAAATTGGTGAAGTTTTTTAAAATGAGGTTGCAAGGAGAGTGGGTTTAACCATGGAGGGAACTCTCTAGTTAAGTGTGCTCAATCTAGAGTTCTATGAGCATCACCTAAATCCAATGAGTGTTAAGTGTTCCATCTATTCTCATGAGAGATGGATTCATGTGTGAATCAGTACTCATGATATATGGGTCAATGAGTTTCACTCAAAAAATACACAGTTAAGTCTTGATAGCAATATCACAATTTGACTTGCTGTGGAAAATATCTCCTACTTATCACTTGATGAGCTTGAGGAGATTTCTAATTAATGGTTCATAAGGCACAACACTTGGTGAAGGTTTTGCAAATGGGGTTGTAAGCAGAGTGGGTTTAACCATGGAGGGAACTCTATAGTTAAGAGCACTTGAGCTGGAGTAGTATTGAGATGGGTGACCTTCAGGGAAGTCCTTGTGCTTCACCTCTATGAGCATCACCTATATCCAATGAGTGTTAAGTGGTCCATTTGTTCTCATGAGAGATGGATTCAGGTGTGAATCACTACTCATGATATATGGGTCAATGATTTTGACTCAAAATCTACACAGTTAAATCCTAATAGCAATATCACTACATACATTTTGTTTTACATATTCCACAATTAGTATTGATAAAAAGAAAAAGTGAGATATAGAACACAAGAAAGGTGAAATGTCAAAAACCATAGGAGAAACTAAAGGTTTATATTCATAGCACACTCTAAATTTGTTGAAAATAAAAATAAAAAATAATTGTTTGAGTATATAAATCAAGGAAGATAACAAACTTTAATATTTTTCTTTCAATTGTCAACTTTCATAGATACAACTCAATGCTTTCGATCCTATTCGTCTACAAAAGTTCTTGATGTGCATGTAATGCACAGTAGGTCAAGGATATCATAGGAGTCTCCAATTCGTTTAGTCCTGATTTGATATATTATATGTTTGAAGTTGCAATGATAGTGTTATATATTAAATGATGTCACTATAGTGTTGATGTACAAAGTTTGCTTGTATAGTAAAATATCAGTAAGATAATTTTTATCTCTATTATTTTTTCTTCTCTTGTGCACATTGAATATATCATATTAGACTTCTCCTTGGTTGAGATTCATACTATCTTTTCTAAAATTTACCTTCTTCATAAGCTTACTAGTATCTTTACACCCTATTTCATCCACAACAAACTTCACAAGCTGTGTCCTCCAAAAGAATGGAAACGTCAACAAGAGTGTCACTCACTAAGCACAAATTCTTGCATGAAGTATGAAACATTTGTGCTATCAAAATTGTAAATGTACTATATTTGGCCCTTCAAGTGGTACACATGAATGTTGGAGCGAGTCATCATGAAGAGTACACAAACCTTACAATAAATATCAATAATACACATGACGGTGGCAAAAATGATAATTTTGTGGCATATTTTGGTATAAAATTTTAAAGTTTTATTTTTAATATTATACTTAGTCAAATTTAATTGGTAAACACAATTTTCAAAATTGAATTTTATTAAATTTATATTTAACGATATATTATTTTTAAAATAATTTTAAATATATAATAGTTAATACAAAAGAAATAATATACCGGATTAATAATTTAATATTGTAATTTAGAAATTAACTTTTTAATCAATATATTCCATTTGTGTAAATGCACAAGTTGAGAGAAGACAATACAATGCCGTATTAAATAATGTATAATAATTAATACTAAAGATGAAAAAAAAAATATTTATTTTATAGTAGAAATTATGCTAATATAACTCCAAATATTTTAATAATTTATTTTAAAATTGAAGTCATATTGGCAATTGTAGAAGCCCAATGGTCCAACCTCTTATATTTGGTAAGAAGCTTTGCACACTCAAAGGTAGAGCTTCTTGTGCTTTTGTAATAGAACTACAAATGGATGACAAATTTTTCATGACAATTTAGCATTGAACATAAATCCCACATGCCTCCCTTAAGAGTAAAAAAGTTCTAGAAATGTTTGATTAGTATGGAACAGTGAATGCATCTTTCCATTGCATAAATATAAAGCATGAATACTTGCACTCAAAGTTGATAACAAGTATATACTTGCAAGTGTTGAAAAAAAGTAGATAACTTGTTACTATTGCTTCTATTTCAATCATCTTGCACCAATAATTATGATATTTGATATCAATAAACAATTTAGCTTACAACTTTTTTCTTCTAGGAAATCATCTTAGATGCCCACATTTCTTTAAACAAAAAAATAACTTTCCAAATATAAAAATTATATAGTGAACTTGGTTAGAGATTCGAACATACCCACTAAAGTTTGAGTGAAACCCCTACAATTGTATTCCATCATGGTGATCTAATGGAACCACTAAAGTTCTAGTAAAAGCCCCTACAACTACAATCCATCATGGTGATCTCAAGTTAGTTTCCTCGAGCAACTCAAGTTAGATTCCTTGAGCAGAGTTTTGTCACTTTTTAACATCTTCTATTACCAGTTCAATGGCATTTTTTATCTCTCCAAATTATGGAATTATAAGCTACAAGAACACCCACATACACAGTTACAGGTCTATCTTCATATTGTGCTAAGAAGAAGCATCCACAATATATATATAAATCACATTTTACTTGTAGTTTTCATAGTTTTAGGTCTATCTCCATATTGTACCAAAGTAGAAGCATATTCAATAAAAAAAAAACAGAATTTACACATAATTAAGTTGTGAATTGGTAGATTCAAATAAAAAGTGATAGTTTATTCACTAAAGATAATTGTGGTAACTTACTTTTTTGAATGATTAGATGGCATCTCAAATTCTGGGAGGTTGAACATAAAGCTGAATTGCATAAAATCTTGTGTCTACCAATGCCAGTCATTTGATAACACCATGAATACTAGATTTTTTTTGAAACCCATGTTATAGAAGCACATCCAAGCTATAGCAATATGTCTGAACATATACACAAATTTCATCAATCCTTATTGTTAAAAGAAGGCCATGGACTATTGTTAAACACAAATAAATACATACTTAAATCAAATTAACAAGAAAATACAAAAAGTAAGCTTAGGAGAAAAAGTAACTAAAATAAAAATAGAATCTAAAGTACAAGCATATATCATAAATATCATTTCCTAGGTATACAACAAATGAAAAATATTATAACTAAGTAAAGTTAAAAAATAGTATAAATATTAAGGTTAATGATAGGAAGAAAGATGGGGACAATCAAATCCATTATAAAACTTTGCAAATAATGAAAATTGTTTAATTAGTATAAACCAATATTAGAGTATCATTAATTTCCCATAAATTTGACACAATTATCTCTTATTGTGGGGTAAAATATATGCAACTGTCCCATAAAAGCTTTAACAAAATGAGCATTGTAGGACACTATCTATGAAGCTACATACACTCCTACTTGTCCTTCATAATAGGGTTAGTTGTTTTTGGAGGATGAGCAAGGAATTTTCCATTTCTTCATGTCTGTCACACTTGTTAAATGTTTATCCTTATGCTCATTTATCACAGATTTGTTAAACTTTTGTTCTTATACTCATTTATCACTACATGTTGTTGCATGCATAATCTAAGAACAAATACAACTTTTTGACAACAATGAAAGGGGAACAAAAAAGAAATATACCTTTTCAGTTAAAGGGAAAAGTAAATAGTATTTATAACAAAAGTGTCCAAACTCACTACATAAGAAAAGTTGGGTAATGACTATAGGTACAAGGCATTATTCCTATGGTATCAGAGCCCATAAAACAATATAACTTTTTATGAAAATTAAGGAATATGCTTTAATTTTAGAAAGGGCTTGTAGTGGCTATATGCAAAGAAAATAAGGGTACTCAATATTATATTGATCTATTATATTGATTTTGTAGAGAGAGAGGAATAGAAACATAATATTCTATCTTTAACTGATTGGGCAATGTTCTAGTCAAATACTATTTTGTGCCCTACACAATAATTGACTCTAGATGATAACACACAAAGAGAAAATGTATCGTCCCTTTGTAAATACAAAAACATGTTAGAACATTACACCTACTTAAAGTTTTTTGCCAGCACACATATCTAGAACTATGGTCATTGATTCCTTTTATAGTCAACCACCACCCCATTTAATTTGATGGTTCACTACTTTAAAAAATTAGATGCAATAACATATGCATTCATCATACAATAGATCTAATACAATCTTTGACTTTTTTTTAAATGTGGCAAGTTTCTGTTGATTTTCCTAGTGCAATGTAATAAAGGGGATTTTATTATCCCAAGTTTTGGAAAGTTACTTCTATCAAATGGAATAAAAATTCATTATGTTTTTTAGACATGCCAATAATTAATGAATTTGGCTAAAAAATCAAAAGATTTCGTTGCAACCAACACAACTTAAGATATTCCATGTACATCTATAATAACTATTATCTAAGAAAACAAAAAAATACATGCAATCAGTATTCAAACTATGAAAAACTCATTTTTGTGTCATGAATCATTTATTATGTGAATGCCCAACAATCTCTTCCACTACTTACAATAGAATTCTCTTTCATAATTGCTCAAACTATTGTCATTGAATTTTTGTATTTCCCTTTAGACCCAACATGATTCCACTTTCAAATTGATGTTGCACTCATAAATCATATATTGGTTTTATCAAAATCCCCATGGCAACTCTCATAAGGAAGATTTATCCATAATTTCTCTAATGTAGCTCTAATACCAAATGTGAAAATCAAAGTTAAAATATAAAATGCAAAGGGATGTTTCAATATATTTGAATTTATTTTACAATGTAATGCTCATGACTTTATAAGTCTTTATTTATATGAATAACCATCTACATGACTACAACTACCCAATTGACTAGGGAACTATATGTTTATTATTTTATTTAATCTAAACCTAAAACTAACATATTAATGAAATACTCCAATAGATTAGAAAATTAGACTGGCTGAAATCATGAAAGTCACATAAATCACTTTGGTTTTATTGACATATTTCTCACAATTTTACTTTATTATTTCTTCCATGAACCTAATTTATCACTCCTATTACTTGAATTTTTTTCCCAAAGGCCTTTAAATACACATACATGCATCAAGCTTCTAACCTATCCTCCAAGCCTATTGCATAGCCTTTTGAGGCCTACTTTTTCTATTATGACAATCTTTAACACCTTGATTAAAGTCATAAATATCTTCTCTATCTTTGGAATGTGTTTTTATGCATCCAAGGCTGCTCTTTCAATAAGGATAAAAACCATTTCTTAAATTAAAATATGCTTTCTTCTATTTTTGAAAAGTGTAAGCTTTTCATTATACTCTTTGTTCTTTGTGATTTACTCCAACACAAATATTTTGTCAATCTTGAAAATCATTACTTTATCTTTAATATAGCATGTTATTTCCTTAATAAAAACTTTGATGCCATACTACAGCTATTGTTCTCTTTGAAATTCTTTTCTTTTTCTTTTTCTTTTTTCAAAAGTAATTGGTTGCAATATTATTTTCTCAAGATTTGGCATTTTTCTCAATAAAATATGTCATTAATTGATAGATTTACAGCTATCTCATGTAAAATTAGTATTTTCTTATTTAAAGTTTCATTTTCCTTGTCTCCAAGAAGTTTCAAGTACATCCACTAGAGCTTTTTGTAAGTTTTAGTCTCTTTTTCATATTGAGGTCAAGTCAAAATAACAACATACTATTTGGAACATGCTTGAAAACAACATACTTGGAATAGTTCAAACTTCTTGATGTTTTTTCCTCCTATCATTTATGTTTAAAAAATAATAGTTATGATACTCCATTTGTTTTCAATTACAGTAGACAACATCTATAAACTTTATAAAAAGATGTAAGACTTGTTAGAAAGCCTATTTTTACACCCACAAAATTAAAAAATAGGTAAAATATTCATGCATAGTTCATTTTGAGTGATCTCCATGATTTGCAACATTCTCCATGTCTTTTCTTTGTTGATGTGTTTTTCATATATCAACATCATCATTTGATTAGTCATCTTATATTCTTATACTTCTTTTAACTTTTGGACTACAGGAAAACCATAAAGAATATGAGATGCTTCCTTCTTGACTAAATGTTTCTATGCTTCGGCTACAAAAGAAATATGAAGAAAATGAGAAGCTTCTTGTTCATTTTAAAAACATTATTGAGAAATTGTATCCAAATGTAGTCATTCTAGATGTGACATGTTGAAAGAATTAGAATTCTTAAAGTATTGGAAATTAAACATTACTTATGGTTTTCTTAATAAAAATATGTATTTAAATCAAGGATGTTTTGTCCTACACCATTGAACTTAGTGGACATGTGTAGCATGAAGGTGTCTAGGTCGATTTAAGTACTTCACCATGAGGATATAGATTAAAGGGAAATTATCATTATTTTTCAATGGTGGTTATGGCATATCTGTGATACATTTTATTGATTGCGATGGAGGAACTCCCACATCATTTTGTAAGAAAGAAAGCGTTGGGAAAAAATAATTAAAAATAGTATTTCTTACCAAGTTAGTTTGTTATGCTACTTTGTTGAGTGCCCTATAAGAAACAAGACATTGAAAATAATCACAGTTAATATTGTATTGTTTTTTCTATAGGAAAATAATATTAAGTCAAAATATTTATTTAAAAATGACTTAAGAGAGAATAGGTTGATTTAAACATTTATTGTCTCTCTAGAGAGAGTAATTATTAAAGAAATATTGTCTCCAAAAGAAAAAGTTGAAAATATCTCTAAAGAGAATAAATTACCTTTGTTTCATATTATCTTATATAGATAATATTGTAACACATCCAATTAAAGACAATATTTTAGATGATACACACTTTTTTCATTGTCTCTTAGTAAGACAATTAATTAATAAATTATCTCAAAAATTGCCTTTAAGCCCCACTCTATGTAGTAGTACACAAATAATAGTATTGAAAAGTAAAGCATACAACAATAAGATTTTATTTTCAAAAAAATCTTGGCTACCTGGGAAAACCTGAGTGGGGATGATATCCACAATAATGTAATAATCAAAAGGTTATATGTTAGGAGTTTACATCATGTTTAGAGTTATTATGTATACTTAGTAGATAAGTTCTTGCAATAGGACTAGACCTTGTTCAAGGTTTCAACCATGTTAGGAGTTGTAATAAAATAGAAGCTCACTTCTCTATAATGATGTTAAATCGATACAATGAGTAATATACACAATAGAAAAGTGATTGTATAGACATTTGAATATCAGATTAGTCCTTTGTGTTTCTCATATTTGTTTCTAGCTATACAAAAAATACAGACATTTGATCATCATAGCATCATCCATAAAGATCCCATAATGTCCACATTACATTACCACACTTTGCATGTGAAAATTGATCCACTTATACACCCTTTCAAATACTTTTTCCAATCAATGATAATGATGAAAGATGTGGCACATCCAAAACTATTTGTCAAAAATTGATAATAGAGGGTTAATATCTAGGATATCATATCTACATTTCCAATTAATTGAAATGACAAGAAAGTACAATTCCTTAGAAGAAAATGCTCGAACTCTGTCACTTGTCATGTATAAATTACAATATCCAACTATCTTCATATTTCTTAACCAAAATATGAATACTCATGAAAACATATTGGCTTCTTTTACTATAAGAAAACCAGGAAAACATACTGACATTTTATTTAGACGTGATATTGACTATCTCCAAAATTATGGCCAATTAAACATACTCCACTAAGCTCGTTGAACAACAAGTTGACTACTAGCAGTGTTAATGCTAAGCACTTGACATTTTTTCATAACCAAAACCAAAAGTTGTTGTTCCTTCAAGCAATCTTACCATATGAATATTTTTGTATCAATGACACCACTCATACCCTTATACTTAGTCACCTGCTTACATGTTCTAATACCATGAATAAACTAGTATTATCTAAGAAATAAATTAGAAACACACCAACACAAAATGAGAGCCGGAGTTGAGTATCAAATAATGCATAAAAGGGGAATACATATAGGTTTCAGTTCTTTCATGAAATGATATTAAATCCTCAAACAAGAGCAATCACAAATAAAAAATAACAACCTATTAAATAGGATGAGGTGTCAAAATGGAACATACACCTCTCTAATAGACTCCAAAATGATTACAACTTGTGTAGGCAAGCATCAAATAAGCATGGATGACTAAGTAGGATTAATAAGCCCAAGTATAATTCAATAAATACACTAACACTAAGAATAAAGGAATTACTTCTAATTTCTTTGATCAAGAATACAACCTTGAGAAGCTCAAGTTTGGAGTGGAGGATCTTCAGCTTGAAAATAAGATCCACAACACCATAGTTAGAATGTTGGTGAATTTTTTTTGTTTCTATACCAAAATCTATTAACACTTTAATCTTGCCATCGATAACAATTTCTGCACTTGTTTTCATAAACAAGGGCTTCCTTGGAAGAACAATTGTTGAACCTCTCTAAACTTGCCTTCAAACTACCCCCCTTACCACTACCACTCTACATTCTCTCCACCCTCAATCTTTGACATTATCTCTATTCAATAAATTTTGGAGACTGATGAAAATAACTTTCCTGCTCTAATTTTAGTTTCAGAAACATATATATATCTCACTTTAGAGATTAAAAAATCAAAATAGAAATAATAAGATAGATAAAAATAGTCCACACGAGTAGCACAATTGGCTTGAGGTTCTGGATAGCTCCTCATGATCTCAGTTTAGAAAGTGCTTCTCAGTTAAAAATGTGGGATGACTCGCAAATGAACGATCTCACCTTGTGGAAACTAGTCTCACTCTTGTTTACATAGGTTGCTGGTTGCTGGACAAGGCCATGGAGATACCTCCTCGTATCAAAAATAAAAAAAGATAGATGAAAAATAGAAATAAAAATAAAATTACGACATTATTCAAGTTCTATCTATAACAATTGTCTCAAAACACTTGACTTTCTCGTATTGAGAGAGAGTGGCAAAGATTCCAGTTGTTCAAAGCCTCAAGATCATTCCGAGTTTCGTCAACGGCACTGGCGAGTATGTCCATAACTAATGCTACGATACAAAACTAGATCTCCATGCAGTTTGCTCCTTCAATCAGTTGTTTAGATAGTTATTTAATTAGTTTACTATCAGTTAGTTGCTTGAATCTCTCAATTAGTTTGCGCATTTACAAATGCGGGATAATACATTGGTTGCTCTGGTTAGCTCCGTAATCTTCAGTGTCTCAGTATGTATAAAAACTGGTAGTTTTAATACCATTCAATCATTGCAAACTAGATTAACATTAAGTGAATAAAATAAAACTGCTTTAAGTAGCAGCGAACTCTAGTTATTTCCTATGTATATTTTGGGCTGCAAATGCTATTAAAATCCAAGAGTTTGTGTTTTTAAAAGCGGCAGCAATAAGACAGTCTACACTTGATTTTCAGTTATAAAATACAGAGCATTCCGTACTCGTGAACTCTGCCATTGCTTGCTGTTATATTCTATCTGCTAGTTCAGAGTGGCCGCTTCTTTCAGAAACCTAAACTCACTTTAGGGAACTTCTCAAAGGCTACAGCTTGCTCATTTTGTAGAGTTACCTCATGAGCTTTTCCAGCGCCTCTAGAACCAATCGCGTTATTCTCCCTCAAGTTGCCAAAGACGTATGCCTCCTCCACCTCTGTGGAATGGAACGACGTCTTCTTGCACCATTCTCCATCTGCCTTGCCTAGCTTCCAGGAGCAACAAAAATATATGCAACTCAAGATCAGCATGGTTACTATAAATAAAGATAACACCACAATGGTCGCTAAGCTCTGAGGTGACATTTTGCTGGAAGAGGAACACGAAGGTAGCATCACATTCTGGCCTCCGCATAGCTCTCCTTGTAAGCCGGGTTGTCTAAGCCATCGGGAATGCGCCCAGACAAGTGATTGTTTGAAACATTGAAAACATTCATATCCAGTCTTTCCAATTCGGGAGGAACCCATCCAGAAAGCAAATTGTTTGACAAATCAAGACTAAATATGTTGCTAAAAGATCTAGGGATTTCGCCCGTAAGTCGATTGTAACCTAAATTGAGCTGATTGAGATTCTTCAGCGATGTTATTTCCTTGGGAATTTCCTCTGACAAAAAATTATGGTCGAGGTTGAGAATACTAACCAGACTTAAGTTTGCGAGCTCACGTGGAATTGGCCCTGATAACCTGTTGTTGCTAGCTTCAAACACTTGAATTTTTGTAAGACGCCCAACTTCTGGAGGAATTGTTCCTTCGATCCGATTGTTACTAATCCTCAATCTTGTCAGATTCTTCACCTGGCCAATAGAAGCTGAGATCTTGCCTTGGAACTTATTGTTGTTTAGAAACATTCCCTTGAGTTTGGCAGGGCGCAGCTTAAACTCCACACACTAAGCTTTTGACTGCTTACGTGGCTGTGGGCCCATCCTTCCCTCAAAACGTTCGTTCATGTCTCCTTCTGTTAAGAAAGTATTCGCCGTTACCATTTTGAATTCGAAAATTATTCCCACTTGTTTCTGCCGATTTCTACAGCGACTTCGACATCACATGGGGAAATGATCGAGCGAAGGGACTCGACAATGGCCAACACTTGCAGCTCACTATCGATCAGTCATCAGGTATTTTTTATCTCATTTGCTTACTGCTTCTATATATGTGTGTCTCTGCGTGTTCTTTACAGCATGATCCAAAGAATCAGCGAGGATTTGGGCGTTGCATATCCGAAGAATCAGGCGATGAGAATATATTCAAGCCTTTGGAATGCCGACAACTGGGCGACCAGAGGCGGTGCAGTGAAGATCGACTGGAGCGAATCCCCATTTGTGGCGTCTTATGCAAACTTCAAAGCAGAGGCATGCTCTGCCTCCTGATTGCTCTGCAAATTCATGGTACACTGCAGAGGCGTTGGAATCGACTGACTAGCAGAAACTCGAATGGGCGAGGAAGAATTACATGATATACGATTACTGTTCAGACAGTCAGAGGTTTCCACAGGGTTTTCCTGCCGAATGTAGTCGCCAGGCATAGGCATCCGAGTTCAGAGGATCAAATTTCACCAAATTCTTTTCTTCTTTCATTTTTTGTGCCGATTTTTAGGGCCGAGAGGCTATTTTTTTGTTGTAATGATTCGATTAATAGACATCTCGATTTGATTTGTTTTGCATTTTTACAGCTCAAAGTTTCTATAGTAACTTTATGTCTTTTGTGTGATATTAATGATGCGTCCACCAATACTAAATTCCCTGTTGAAGACACCTTTAATGCTTCTTACCTTTATTAAAGAATTTCCATTACACAGTTTATAACCTACTGGAATGAATCTCCACCTTACACGTCCGGTCAATTCTTTTTCATTAGTGAACATTAAGGAAACGCAACTATTTTTACACGTTATGATATTGATGTCTATAGACAGAGAATGGATAACTGATTGTCCTCATGAGGTAGAACAGGACAGGGTTCGAACCTTTATAAACAATCAAATATCGGTTGATAATCTCAAACAAATCAATTGAAACCTTGATAAATAATCAATGTGTTTTATAGGTGCTCTGATGATTCGTGAGTCAAATGGGGCAATAGGTGCTCTCCTATGTACTCTAAATTAACAGACCTAACACGAAGACCACTATGTGAACAAGAAATAGTGCTTTCTTAGTTATGATTGCACCTCATTATAGAGTTGTTTTTGTACTATGATTCTCTTCAAACAACTAATGTCTTTAGAGTATGTACTGGTGTGTCTGCTTAGAGCGTACACATAGAGTAGCAAGACCCCCTTTTGGTGTAATTGTTAACAGCCAATTGGAAAGATCAAAACTCTCGACTTGGAAGAGAAGGAAATTGTAATGACTATCCCTCAACACTGTATGCTTCAATTTCAATTACATACGCAATGGAATCACATTCTATTGCCAATCAAGAAAACACCTCTATCATAGCAGAAAGGAAACACCCCTCTCTCTCTCTCTCTATATATATATATATATATATATATATTTTCTGTAAGGGACTCAAAGTGGAGTATATCTCACCTAGTTTTTATAGAGACTTGTCTTTCTTTATCAATTAACAAAAATAGGTACATGTCTATTGTAACAACAACACCTATTCTTTTAAGTGTATATTGTAATACGAAGTAAGGGTAAATGCCACAGATTCTTAGAAATATAAGCATTCTCAGATGTTCTAGTCTCCTACACACACACATGCTCACATTCTTAATGAAGTACATATTATGAAGCACAAATAAGTGGGGCTTTGCCATTTACTAACACAATTCATTGAAAAGTAAAGTCTAACCTTTGTAGCGTATAATATAATAGTATAAAATAAAAAAGCATTTCCTTTCCTATTCACTTCTATATATGGATACTATATTCAAAGTTTTGTTCAATATATTCTTTCTATTTTAAAAATGAGATGTTGCCCAAAATTTATGCGTCTGAGACAAAAAAAGATGAATCTTTCTTTTAGACTTTAGAGAAGTTGGGATGAAATTAATTATTCATAGAAGTTCCAATTTTATAGGAGTTGGAATGGTATCGAGATAATTATAATATTTTAGAACTAAAACAGAGATTAAAATAATAATTTATTTGGAGATTTTATACTAACTAAGAGAGAAATAGCTAAATCATTTCTAGAATTTGTAAAGCCTATAGATGTAGTAAAATAACTATAATATTTCTAGAAGTTATATAGACTAAAAGCATTCACATCTTTTCCATAAATAAAATAACCCCATTATTTTTTGTTAGAATTCATATTTATAGAATGAAATCAAGAATAAATGTATCATTTCCAAAATTTTATAAATAATATAACATCAACTTCGAATTCATTTCTATATCTCGCAAGTTGTTTTGTTATTCTATAAACAAAGATTTTCCGATGGATAGGAAAAATATACTCAAAAAATTTGCAACAAAATATCATTGTCATTAAATTTTCTTGAATTGAAATGTAGCATCATAGGAACATTTCCAACAAAAAAATGCATAAAAATAAATGATATAGAATGCACAGTTTCTCTCAAACAATTCACAACCAACAAGTTTATAACAATAAGCTTATTGTCAAAAAATTAGCATTAATTATAAATTATTTCCAAAACAAATAGATACAAAGTGACTTGCTATTACAAAGCTACACTTTTTTATTATAAATTATGTTTTTAAATTTCTAATCAAAGCAAATCATTGACCTAGCATACTATTTTAAAGCTATGGTGTAATATTTCCAAGATAACTTGGCTTACAAATAGGTAGTCACAAGTGTCTAGTGACTATTCTCACTGTGACATTCAAATTTCAAATTACAGTTTGAGTGGGATGAATTTTAGAATTTGCATCCATAATTAGAGGGTGTGATATAAAGATCACTCGTAACTCATTTTTTATTTTTTGCCTAGAAAACGAAGAGAAGAAGACTGTTATCCAGAGGAAGAGCCAAGAAAATTGTTGTTCGTGTCATTTTTGGTACAAGAGAACATAAATAGACAAGGACAATTGTGAAGGGTGTGTAATAGGGTATAGGTGCAAAGTGTTGGAAATAATTCTTCAAATTGTATGTTTCCATTGATGTTACACAAATGTTTCTATTAACCAAGAAGTTGGGAAATGAAGAACTTGTAGTATTAATCAAGCACATTCAATATCAATGAAGCATTCTAGTAATGAAGGGTATTCAGTGTTAACTGAGCACTAATGAAGGATATCCAATTTCCAATATTAATTGAGTGGTCAGGCATCAAAGGTCTTCCAATTTTAACTGAGTGATCTATCACAGTATTGACTGAGTGTTAGCAAAATACATCTAATTATTATTTAACTAATTAAGATAGACTATTTGGATATTTAATTGTTATCTAAAATGGTATTCAAGCTATCTTGTCAAAGCTTATGATATTTAAGAAAGGTCAAGTAGTGAGGAGAAGAATAAGGGAATAATGTCGAATAAGATGGAAATGTGATTGAAGGGAAAGCCAGAGTAGGCACGTGTGGAAAATAACCAACAAAGAATATTCTAATCAATAAGGACCCAAAGGTCAAGCAAGAACAAATATCTAAATCTGTAAAAGAAGTTGCTTCTTAAATCAGGTCAAATTACTATTACCTTACTGGAATGAATCTCCACGTTACACACCCATTCAATACATAGTTTATAACCTGCCGAGTGGCTGCCCTTCACATGAGGTGAAGAAAGAAGATGACATTGTAAAGATATAGGATTTTTTTGATATTTCCACTTAGAACATCAATCCCCTCACAAAGGATGACTTGAAAAAGATACTAGTGGAATCCACCACCCAGGCTAAACTTTGTGAGAATCCTGTAATACTGAGTATTGATGAGATTGAGAACGCAAATAAGGTATCTGCAGGGGAGGTAGTATAGAAAAAAATTACACCTTCAACCCCTCCTCGATTCACAATGATACAACCAACATTACCCATTGTGGTATATCAAAGAAAGGATACAACTTCTTCTACCATCAGTACAATGCCACAAAGTACTCCAACCTTAGTAACTATAGAGGAAAGTGTACATGAAAAAGGTGAGATAATTGGAGAGCAAAAGGATGAGTCAGAAAAGAATGAAGAAACTCAAATTAAAATAGGTCAGGTAGATACTCCTACACCTCCAACACATAATCAAGGTGTTACTGATAATACAGCGGAAGAGAAGGAAAATCCTAAAGAGTCAAATTTTACAACAAAGGCAGAGGAGAAAATTGCAATACAAACATTGGTAACATTACCAAAATCTACCACTTCTCCTAGTCCAGCTCTTCAGACGCTGAGCATAGAAGCTGCCCCATTACAATCCTCAAGGCCAAGTCCAAGTACATTCAAGGGAGCTGAAGTTACATCATTTGTTGATGTAAACCTAGATGAAGTAATTGAGTTTCCCAAATTTGATTATGCAAATATTACTATTAAGCAGACAAGTATACTCCAGGAATCTCTAGCAAAAAAGAAACATGAAGAATTTCTCAGACATGAGCATAGGTAGAAGCAAGCTTTGATTGATATCAAAGACATTTTTATTGATACATTCAGTCTGTTGACTCTACAGGAACACAAACCAATAATTGAACAGTTAATTAGCTTAATGGATGTTGAGGTCGATCTTTCAAGCGTTGTAACTTGAAGCTCATGCAGGCTATCAATGAAATGTCAAATGCCATAGAATAGTCATATCAAGGCCTAAAATAACCTATCTCATTTTCAAGAGATCACATTCCATTTGGATTTAGCACAACAATCTCGCTCGATGCCAAAACTTGCAGTGTGCCTCAATTCATAGGTGCATCATAGTGTAACTTTGAAACCACTGATCTTGGCATCGAATCATTAGTGCCATTAGCTATGAATGGGTAGGTGAACCCTACTGACACCCTTGTTCCGATCGCAGAGAGCCTCCATCGTTTGTGGCCACCCTGGTGCAAGAGTACCTAAGTAGTCTAGTTTGTACCTAGTGCTTCTTTCTTGTCATTTTGGCTTGTAGTTATGCTAGCCACATCACTAGTGGTTTAATAAGACCTATTAGGTCCTTAGGTAAAGTTAACTTAGTTGCTAAGTGGGTTTTTGCTCCTAGGTTGTTGTTATGCCTATAAGTTGTTCAATAGGGGTTAGGTTGACCAAAGTGGTAGAAAAGTTGACCAAGGGTCAAAAACCATCTTGGGATGTCTAAATCAACCTTATAGGACCACTTACCAAGTTTGGTGAACTCATCTAATCAAGAATTTTAAGTTATAGCAAAAATTGCTCAAAATTGCAAAATTTTGCAACTTTTTCTTGCAATGTTGAAAATGAGTGCAAAGAGTTACTTAGGGGTTTGAGCATGACCATAAAAGTTTGGAAACACCTATATAAGGTGTGAAATGATCTTGCTCTTACTATGATTTTAATGTGCTAACAACAACATCTAGTTGAAATTTGTTTGAGATATTGATTTTTACTTATTGTAGAGTTGTTGGTTGATCCAAACTCATACATATCAATGTCACGATGCTGATGGAAGCCTTGAATCTTTCTTACATTGCCAAAATGTCATGTGGGCTTGGTAAGCTGAATGTGTAGTAAAGTCTCATAATAGCAATTGTTCTCATTTTTTCTTTGTAAAGTTGATGTACCAAAGTGAACGAGGTGGATTGCAAAGATTATTTCAAATTAAACATTTATAATAGCATTTCAAATTAAACATTGCATCAAAATTTGATAATAAAGGTTGTCAAAATGTTATTCACAAATTATTGCATTTGAATCGAATATAACAAACATGATCAAAATGAATGATATTCCATAAACATGAACAATACACATGATCTATGATAAATTGAACAATACTATACTAAATTAATATGTAGATCATTGTGCACATAAATGACAAAAATATATATCAAAATACATGTATCCATAGACAAATTACACAAATATATATCAAAATACATAGATCCATATACAAAATGTGGCTGATCATGCCATCAGAATGTGTATAATATCAATGTTTACGTAAACGATGTGGCATATGCCATCTCAATATGCCTCATGACGCATCCTATGACAACTATAATACCCTAGACCGCTAGTGGATAATCAAAACTTAACCTCTTCGCTGCACTAGGTGGATGCCTCCCACATAAACAAAAAAGGAAAACCGATAGTTAGACTACTAAATTTATATGATTCTATGTATCTAAAATTGAATTACTTAAATGCATAATGATCTTCTTTTAATGAAGATTTATAAGATTGAAATTTCATCATAAATACCTATAATTCATAGCATTAAACTATAACATTATAATTCATAGCATGCTAAATTTATAACATATAATCAAGAATTCAAACTACAACTTACCTGTGTCGACTCCTCCTCTAGATATAATGGTTGTGTCAGCAAAGATACAAAACTCTAGCATCCAACCTCTTGTGCACTAGGTGTTTCCTATGAGATACAAAATACTAGTTGTTAATATCATAGAAATTAGTTTTGAATTTATTTGTGAAAATAAGGAAAATAAAAAATAAATGATACTTATACATATGATGGGGCTCTCAGTGCGAATGGAAATGTTAGAGCGTCTACGACATGGAATCTGCTTGGACTCACCACCAGTAGCCACACCCTATACAATAAAGATTGTAATTAAATTTCATTACCACAATCATTTTATAAGAATGCATCGATATTTAATCAAATAGAAAGCACCTAATTACCTTTCCCTTGTCAATGGGTCTTGCCTCATCCCTTGCACTTTGTCTCCCACTGATAGGTGATACCTGCAAGAAAAAAGAAAGATTAGAAACCATATATGCTACAATATCAAATAGAAAAAACAATGAGAACACAACATAATGTATCGTAGATGTCTCAAGGTCAAATGAAATAGCCGAGAGCATGACATTATCAACTTGTTTGAGCTCCTCCTCAGTCATCAACTAAACATGAATGAAGATCACATACACATGTATAAGTCAGTATGGGTTAAAAAATAAAATTACGCTATTATAAAGATTAACTTTAAATTGCATATGTCGTAACAAAAAATGTATACACGTACTAACATAGAAGGAGTCCATGCCTTTGCATGCCCCTCCTCTCTCATGTTACGGTGTGTAGCCTCTATATGCACATCTAGTGTATCCTCATCAAATACAAACTGATACTCAAAAAGATCACCTATGGGACCCAGACAAATAATCTTGCACGTTATGCGGGTGACCGCAAGAAGTTGGGTCACAATTCTGTGGAAGTTAGATCTGCGGAATTGTACTTCTCAGGAACAGGTACCCAATTTTTTAAAAATTGGGTACTCATTTCTAAAATTATGCTTCGGGCACCCGACCCAAATTTTAAAAATCGGGTACCCGATATTTAAAAAGGATCGGGTGCCCGAGCCGCTTAACTATTGGGCACCCGCCTTTTTAAGAATCGGGTACCCGATTTCTTAAAAATCAAGTACCCGGTTGCTTAAAAATCGGGTACTCGATTTGTAAAACTTTTATAAACCGCTTTTTTGGTGTTTTAGAGGTCATTTTCATGACCTCAAAAATGGGAGCCCTCTTAGAGACGCATACGAGAGCTTGTTTCTCAGCCCTACCGACTACCCCCTTGCTGCTAGTTTTTGATACGCAGGTATTTTAATATGTTTTATACTATTTTACTTCTTTTTTTTCAATTTTCAATTTAATATGTATGTTAATTTATTGTTTTTTCACTTTTCTTATGTACGTAAAATTTTTAATTTACATTGTTAATGAACTTAAATCTTTAAATTTTTGTATTTGTTAATTAAAATATAGTTTCGTAAATGTTTATTGAAAAAATTATTATTTTAGATGTTTTGAAATGTATTTAATTTATGTATTTATTACAATGTTGAATGATTAGATTAGATGTAAATTTATTGTTTAAACATGTAATTTTACAAATAAATATAACCTCGACCTAAAACCATATAACCTCGACCTTGTTTTAACTATAACCTTGACCTAAAACCATATAACCTCAACCTTGTTTAACTATTTAACCTCGACCTAAAACCATATAACCTCGACCTTTTTTTAACTATAACCTCGACCTAAATTTATTGTTTAAACTATAATCTCGACCTAACCATATAAATAAAACCCTAGGGTATGTGCAAGATCATGGTATGCCAAAAAGTGGTGATGTGAAAAAATTAGAGTTTGAAGACATCTAAAAGCACTTCAAAATCTGCTCTGACTTTTTCCCACCTAACCAGGTACCAAACCTGGAAGGTAAGGCCGACCCTTATCGGATATCCGATTTCAAATCGGATATCCGATTTTTACGATTTTAATATAAAAAATATTACTTATAATAGTATAATATAATATTTAATATTATAATATATAGTAATGATATATTATATATATATATAATATAATAATAAAAAAGTAATATATTATAATATAATATATAATAAAAAGTCTAATATATTATAAATTATAATAATATACTACATTATAATATAATATTATATTATAATACATAATGTATTATAATAATTAAATGCATTATAATATAATATATAATAATATTATTATTATTATTATATTATAACAATATTATACTATAATAATAATATTATATTATAATATTATACTATAATAATAATATTATATTATAATAATATAATATAATATTTAATATTATAATATATAGTAATGATATATATTATATATATATAAATATAATATAATAATAAAAAAGTAATATATTATAATATAATATATAATAAAAATTATAATATATTATAAATTATAATAATATAATACATTATAATAATATTATTATTATATAATATAATAATATTATATTATAATAATATTATTATTATATAATATAATAATATTATATTATAATAATATAACATAATTTAAAACATAATATAATATATCATATGTTTTTTATTAAGTTATTGAAAGTGATTTGCGTTGTTGTGTGTGAGACTTTCAATATCGGATATCCGATATTTGCCAGTAGTAATTAAAAGAAAAAAATAGACCCACGGCTGTGTATTATGCGTTTTGAGACCGATATCGGCTTCGACATCGGATATCGGATTTAGAATCGGATATTAGATATCTAAGTAAGTTTTTTTTTTTTTTTTTTTAATTCATTTTTAATCTAAATTGAATAGATTTTAACATAATTTTGTTTGTTTTAGTTGAATCTAGGGTTTTTTTTAAAGAATTGGTTAAAATTAAGGTTTTTTTAAAATAAATATTACGTTTTGCAATTCAATAGGAATGGCTGATCAGAACAATGAAATTGAGGCACAAGATAATATTCCTCATAACCCCCCACCAAACGATCTAGTACCCCCACAAAACCATCCACCAAATGATCCTCTACCCCCTCAAAACCCTCCTAGAATAGAGGATTTGAAAAACGAGAATCTCACCGAGTTGAGAGGTTTGCAGAGAACATATAATAATGTACCCGCATTGGCTCCTATGTTATCCACATTAAACACCATAGTGGATAACATTGAAACCCTTACAAACCAACAAAATGTCACTCTTTGTTGGCGTGATGAAATGCACATGATGTTTGATGATGGTTTGGACTATGATGAGATTGCGGTCCTCAACATAACCAAAGAATTTTTGGCTAGCCTTTTTGCAAACCCGAAAATGGGTTTACCAGTTGACCCAAAAAAATTCAAACTATCCATTAAATGGTGCACAAATGATGCCATACGTGAAAACTTTTGGGATCGTTGGTGGATGGTCTTTGATATCCCTCCACATGGAAATTTAGACATACCATTTTATTTCCTTAGAAAATTATATGCAGAATTTGTGTTAAAACTTAAGGTGAACTATTGGAGCATGAAGCCCAACATGGGCTTAGGACTAGGAGCTTCTCAGGATAGACCCTCTTCCCAGCAGAAGAAAGCTGGCACTTTTGTCTCCCCCCCCCCTAATATCTCCCCTCCTCCTCGAGTGTAGCATCTAGATATTATGACAGAGGCTAGCTCTCAGACCATCAGAGCCATTCATAAGCTGAGTAGCCTAATGATATATCAGGCTAGGTCAGTCATGCCTCCTCGTGTTGATGATGCTGGTGCCAGTTCATCATCGGCCAGCTCATCACACGTTTGTGTGCCTCACACTTGCATTACATGCAAGAATATTTGCCTGGGTCCGATAGGTGATCTTCCTGAGTATCATTTTGTAGTAAGCGAGGATACACCAGACACACCTACAGAGGCTACAGACCCTGATGCGAGAGAGGAGGGGAATGCCTCTACATGGACTCCTTCAGTGTCAGTACATGTATACATTTTTTTGTTATGACATATGTGATTTAAAGTTAATTTTTATAATAGATTAATTTTAATTTTGAAGCCATATTGACTTTTATATGTATGTGATCTTCATTCATGTTTAGTTGATGACCGAGGAGGAGCTCAGACAAATTGACGATACCACGCTCTCGGCCATTTCATTTGGCCTTGAGACATCTATGGTACATTATTTTGTGTTCGCATTTTCTTTTTATTTGATATTGTAGCATATATGGTTGCTAAACTCTCTTTTATCTTGCACGTAGCAGTTGTCCCGAGGGGAAAAAGTGCAGAGGGTAAGCCAGCATGCATTGACAAATGAAAGGTAATTAGGTGCTTTCTATTTGATTAAATATCGATGCGTTCTTGTAACATGTTTGTGATAATCTCATTTAATTACATTCTTTATTGTATATAGGGCATGGCTAGTAGTAATGACCATGTACAGATACCGCATCGTAGACCATCAGGGATTTCCATTCGCACTCAGAGCCCCAATGTATGTATAAGTATCATTTATTTTTTATTATCCTTATCTTCATAAATAAATTCAAAACTGATTTACATGATATTAACAACTATTATTTTGTATCTCATAGGAGACTCCTAGTGCACATGAGGTCCAACGGGAGAGTTATGTAGATTTGATGATGTGGCCACTCTTTCCTGAGGAGGAGTCTACAATAGTAAGTTGTAGTTTGAATTCATGATTAAATATGTTATAAATTTAGCATGCTATGAATTATAATTTTGTATTTTAAATTGTAGATTCATTTGACAAACGTATTTGAACATATACAGCCCACAATCAGAGAGGTAGAAGCATTGCCAGGGGCATATGAGAGGACTCCTGACCAGCGCAGGAGGTCGACGAGAGAGGTATTTATTATGATTTTGATAGTATAAATTTTCATTACAAAAAATATCATTATGCATTCGAGTAATTCAATGTTAGATACAAAGAATCATATAAATTTAGTAGTCTAACTTTGGGTTTTCCATTTTTGTTTATGTAGGAGGCATCCGATCCACCTAGTGCAGTGAAGAGGCTATATTTTGATCATCCACCAACACCCTAGGATAGTATAGTTATCTTAGGATGCATCATGAGACATTTTGAGATGGCATATGCCACATTGTATATAAAAACATTGATATTATACACATTTTGATGGCATGATCAGCCACACTTTGTATATGGATCCATGTATTTTGATATATATTTGAGTTCTTTGTCTATGGATACGCTAGTCTATTTTCATATGTTCATTATTAATAAATGGTATATTGTAGTTCAAAATTTTATTATTGATTCATATTATATGAGTAATGGTTTGTAAATATTATATGATTCATATTATTGATGCCCATATTTCAAAGATTTATTTGAAAATCTTAGCAAGTGGAGAAATTGAAAGTTTGAATATATGAGACGATTTAGTTGAACATTAAAAAAAAAACTCCTAAGATTAACTAAAGTAGTAGGAATGAATTTTCATTTATTCCTAAACCCGAGAGATCTTCATCACTATGAATGTGGGTATTCCTCAATTCATATTCCTTTAATCATTCTTCAATGCATATTAGTGCTAATTTAAGAGCTTCCTAAAAATAACCATATAAGAAGTAACCCAAAACAATGACACAATGAATTAAAGAACTTTCAGTTATACACAACACATTCCATATGAATTCAATATTTATTCTCAACATCCCTGGCACTGGAAAAGTCTTATTCTGAGTGGTTGAGCTAACCAAATGCTTTTAACATATATTTTGTCTTTCAAACATAAACTGTAGTAACATAAAAAAAGATGTGTGACTTATACAAATAATAATAGGAACAAAAGACGTATAAGTACCTTGAAAGATTGACCTCGAAATGCACTTAGAGCACCTTGGAGACTCCTTGGTATGGGGTGGCTGCAAATGATGGATGGTCTTTGTGACTGGAACAAGGGTGTGACTAGGGTTCACCCACCCACCCAAAGCTAATGGCACTAATGATTCGATGCCAAGATTAGTGGTTTCAAATTTACACTGTGGTGCACCTATGAACTGAGGCACACTATGAGTTTTGGCATCAAGCGAGATCGTTGTGTCGAATCCAAATAGAATGTGATCTCTTAAAAATGAGATAGGTTATTTTTGACTTCAACATCATCGTCCTATAGCATTTGGCAGTTCATTGATAGCCCTCACGAGTTTCAAGTTATGACCCTTGGAAGATCGACCTCAAAATGCACTTAGAGAACCTTGGGGACTCCTCGGTATGGGGTGGCTACGAATGATGGATGGTCTCCGTGGCTGGAATAAGAGCATGACTAGGGTTCACCCACCCACCCAGAGCTAATGGCACTAACAATTTGATGCCAAGATCAGTAGTTTCAAAGTTGCGCTGTGGTGCAACTATGAACTGAGGCACACTGCAAGTTTTGGCATTGAGCGAAATTGCTGTGCCAAATCCAAACAGAATGTGATCTCTCAAAAATGAGATAGGTTATTTTAGAATTCGACATAATCATCCTGTAGCATTTGATAGTTCATCGATAGCCCTCACGAGTTTCAAGTTATGACCCTTGGAAGATCGACCTCAAAATGCACTTAGAGAACCTTGGGGACTCCTCGGTATGGGGTGGCTGCAAACAATGGATGGTCTCCGTGGCTAAAAAAGAGTGTGACTAGGGTTCACCCACCCACCCGGAGCTAATGGTGCTGACGATTTGATGCCAAGATCAGCAGTTTCAAAGTTGCGCTATGGTGCAACTATGAACTGAGGCACACTGTGAGTTTTGGCATCGAGAAAAAATGTTGTGCCGAATCCAAATGGAATGTGATCTCACAAAAATGAGATAGATTATTTTAGACTTCAACATCATCATCCTGTAGCATTCGACAGTTTATTGATAGCCCTCACGAGTTTCAAGCTATGACCCTTGGAAGATCGACCTCAAAATGCACTTAGAGAACCTTGGGGACTCCTCAGTACGGCGTGGCTGCGAACGATGGATGGTCTCTGTGGCCAAAACAAGAGTGTGACTAGGGTTCACCCACCCACCTGGAGCTAATTGCACTGATGATTCGATGCCAAGATCAGCAGTTTCAAAGTTGCACTATGGTGCAACTATGACCTGAGGCACACTGTGAGTTTTGGCATCGAGCAAAATTGCTGTGCCGAATCCAAGCAGAATGTGATCTCTCAAAAATGAGATAGGTTATTTTAGACTTCAACATCATCATCCTGTAGCATTTGACAGTTCATCGATAGCCCTCACGAGCTTCAAGTTATGACCCTAGGAAGATCGACCTCAAAATGCACTTAGAGAACCTTGGGGACTCCTCGATACAGGGTGGCTGCGAACGATGGATGGTCTTCATGGCTAGAACAAGAGTGTGACTAGGGTTCACTCACCCACCCGGAGCTAATGGAACTGATGATTCAATGCCAAGATCAACAGTTCCAAAGTTGCACTGTGGTGCAACTATGAACTGAGGCACACTGCGAGTTTTGGCATCGAGAAAAATTGATGTGCCGAATCCAAACGAAATATGATATCTCAAAAATGAGATAGGTTATTTTAGACTTCAACATCATTGTCCTGTAGCATTCAATAGTTCATCGATAGCCCTCACGAGCTTCAAGTTATGACCCTCGGAAGATCAACCTCAAAATGCACTTAGAGAACCTTGGGGACTCCTCAGTACGGGGTGGCTGCGAATGATGGATGGTCTCCATGGCTAGAACAAGAGTGTGACTAGGGTTCACCCACCCACCCGCAGCTAATGGCACTGACGATTCGATGCCAAGATTACCAGTTTCAAAGTTGCACTGTGGTGCAACTATGAACTGAGGCACACTGCGAGTTTTGGCATCGAGTGAGATTGTTGTGTCGAATCCAAAGGGAATGTGATCTCTCAAAAATGAGATAGGTTATTTTAGAATTCAACTTCATCATCTTGTAGCATTTGACAGTTCATCAATAACCCTCACGAGCTTCAAGTTATGACCCTCAGAAGATTGACCTCAAAATGCACTTAGAGAACCTTGGGGACTCCTTGGTACGGGGTGGCTGTGAACGATGGATGGTCTTCATGGCTAGAACAAGAGTGTGACTAGGGTTAACCCACCAACCCGGAGCTAATGGCACTGATGATTCGATGCCAAGATTAGCAGTTTCAAAGTTGCACTGTGGTGCAACTATGAACTGAGGCACACTGTGAGTTTTGGCATCAAGCGAAATTGCTGTGCCGAATCCAAACGGAATGTGATCTCTCAAAAATGAGATAGGTTAGTTTAGACCTCAACATCACCGTCTTGTAGCATTCGACTATTCATCGATAGCCCTCACGAGCTCCGAGTTATAACCCTCGAAAGATCGACCTCAAAATGCACTTAGAGAACCTTGGGGACTCCTCGATACGCGGTGGCTACGGATGATGGATGGTCTCCGTGGCTAGAACAAGGGTGTCACTAGGGTTCACCCACCCACTCGGAGCTAATGGTGCTGACGATTTGAATAGTTCTAGCTGTTAGAAGTTAGATTTTGAAAAGTTGTCAAGAAAATTGCAAAAGTTGCTAAGCAACTTTTTGCAATTTTTGTGCTAAGACAAGTTTTATTGCAAATTTGATTGCAAATGGACTCTACAAACTCCTAGGTACCCTAATAATGTTCTAAACATCTAGACTTACCTAAAAAGTATGGAATTTACCAAAAAGAGACTTTATTGGACCAATTGATGGCCAAGGCTTATAACAAAGTTTGAGGTTGAGGACACAAAATAATACAAAGATAAGATTCCCATCAATGGAGTGATCTCGATGATGATCAAGTTGTGCAAGGAAATGGACTTAATATGTCATGGAAGATGTTAATGCATGCAAGGGATTGCTCCAAGGATCAAACCTAAAGATGAAGATGAAAAAGAAGAATTACAAACGATGAAGTGGAAATATGAGCCATAAGTCAAATTATTAATGTATTTTTCATAATAGGGGATGGAGGTACTTGGGTATGTCAAAATTATTTAAAAATTATACTTCTATATTTATAAAAAATCTGAAATTATGAGTCATGACAATGGTTTTTCAAAACAAGAGCAGTGATAAAGTTTGCAAATGTAATGTATTGTTCTCAGTTTCATATTTTCTATATGTTTGAAATAATAATACATGATAAATGCTTAGATGCATAACAAAGAAGGCAGACTTTAAACATAAACAAGAAGATCCTAAATCATATGGCAATGATATATTGTAAATGATAAACTTGTGACTTGAACAATGATAAGTTTTATTATTAATGAGTATCAGAGTTTGAAACTAATTTGGTATTGAATTAAGTTTGAATTAATGAGTATCAAAGTTTCAAACTAATTTGGTATTGAATTAAGTTTGATAAATAATGAATCTTTTTCAAATTATATTTGGGAAGAATTACATCTTTTTCAAATTAATGAATCTAGATTTTTTTTATTTGATTAGTTTGATAAAAATAGTTTTAATAATCATAATGTCAGCTTTATGTCAAATAAGGAAAAAGCCAAACTTGTAATAAGATATTCGCAAGCAATTATCTTTTATATAGTTATAAATGCTCTTAAAATTGTCCTTATAGCCTTGTATCACATGCAAATATAATTTGCAAAAACTTGTTCAATATCTTCCTCTTATAATTCCTTACAAAGAACATACCAAAAAAAGTACACATTTTACATCATATACAAAAAAAGTACACATTTTACATCATAATACATCATAAATTTTAGAAATTATCCCCAATACCACCCTCCCTCCAACTCTTCATGATGTACCTACATTCCAATATCATAAAAAAATTAGTAACTTATTGTATTAAACAAGATAATCATCAATTCATTAAATTATTATGAAGAAAATAACATAAGAAGTAAATATACCTAGTCGAGTGTTCCAATAGGGTCCTCTCTCTGTTTTAGGGTCTCCAATAGGGCTTCATGATCAGCATTAGCAATAGTAAAAAGTTCTTTTACTTTTGGTCTTCCTTGATGCTTTAATAACTTTACATTTGTTGCTATAATAAGATGCAAATATATGAGAATTACTTTGTGCTTCTGATAGTCTTCGAATGTATGAATTTCATTCCTTCTAAGCATGTATGTCTGCAGCCATGTTCCAACAATAATCACTGAACCAGTAGGATATGTGAATCCATCATCATCTGTGATCGGTTGTGCAAGTTTTTATTTACCTCTTACACAACGTGCTAACCAATAATTGAATTTCTGATCATTCCCCTATGGTGCAACCAATGCAAAGACATGTCCTGGCTGAAGTAGATCTGATAGATGGTTATGCTCAAGTGAACTTTCCATGTCATCATTTTTGATAGAGGGTATGATAGGCAATGGAGTAAGATAATGTGGAGCCCATGTGTCCACCCACTCACTTGACTCACATTGATCCCAATCACACTGAAAACAACTACGACAAAAACAAGCTAGTTGTCATGTCCAAATGGTCCATGTACTAGAATCAGAGCTCCGAAATGAATGCATTTTTGATGAGTCTCTTAGTATAGCACAATCTAATCTATCACCTATGGACCCTTCCTCAACCAACCAAAAGAACCTGCGCACCACTGAATCAAGAGTCCCTCCCTGTGATAATGCTAAACTACACGAATCAACAATGCTACGAGCATCAAGAAGCTTTGTTGTTGAAATCTTCAATTGCTCCTTAACTAGAGCTCTCTTCACACATGCCCCTGCTCCATCATGTTCCCCTTTTCCATGGCCGGACTCAAAAAAACTCCAAATATGAGGCACCCCTCTCTCTACGTGCATCCTACACAATCAATAAAACATGCGAGCATTCTTGAATTGACCTATACAGTTATCTGACCAAATGATATGTCTATCCATAGCAATTGCATACTCATGTAAGAAATCAAAAAAATTCTCGAAACAATGTTGCACAAACTCGTGAGAGTGAGATCTATCATCACTCATATAAAAATGATACTCTCTAATAATCTTTCGATTATCTTCCGCACTATCAGGGGCATGTCTATATGTTATGTGAACAAAAATTGCAATCTGAATAGAGTTGTAATACTAAGATTGTGTCTCATTTTGAGGTTGCAATGTGTAGTTCTCAGCAAAATCAACAACTGATATAATAGTGCCAATGGGAAAAGTCTCCTTACATGTTCTAAATTGTTGATCCAACCACTGAGACCTGTGACTATGTCTTGCATACTTGTAAAAAAGTTTTGCCTTGAAATCTAAAATAAAATTAGCCACATTGATATCTTTTCCAGCCAATTCACATCTAGAGCTCTCACTCCCACTCTTAAATGTGTATTTCACCATTTCATAGACCCTTTTTTTGACTATTTTCTTTCCAAGATCTTGTTCACACCCCTCATGGAAACATGTGTCAAACTTGGATAAGCCACCACATTCTGAACACTTCTTATTTAAGCAAGCATTTTTATAAAAGAAACAACCATCAACTCTATGACATAAGATTTGATCTAACAAGTCTCTTGACGATTTTGGAAGCCCACTAGCCCCACAATCCTCCAACATTTCTTTACTATGCAAAGTAGAACAGATAGAGCGTAATAGTTCATGGTGCATAGAAAACTCAACATGATATTTGCAACAACATGTATTTCAAATTTTGAGTGCCACACAATAAAATGGCTTCAAAGATTCAAAAGCCCTTTGTGATATATGAACACTTGGATGAATCTCTCTAAATTGTTTGGACAACATAGTTTGACTTACCTCCAAATAGTGTTTAGGATTTGGCGTGCGGTCTTTGATGCCAATTCTCAACTTTAAGACATCTTTAGCATTGGGTGATAATCGTGAGTTAGAGTGCCAAAATTGTATAATTTCTTCCTTCACATCGTCGGATAGCTTCTTATCAAAATGTGGAAGTCTCCCACCAAATGCCCATGTTTCATTTTGAAGAGGATCATCAATTTTCTCTCGTCGACTAAGTGCTCTTCTCAAAGTAGTATGATTTAGATTCAAATCAATACAAGTTTGTCTCATATATCTACCCTTTCTCAAATGATGACTTACCAAAGAGGTTGTAATAACCCTTCAAGCAGCTCTATTATCCTTCTCTCTGCTATTTTTCCCAACACTATTGAGAGCACTGAAAAGATTCTTCACAATAATGGCATTTCTTTCCAACTTTTTATTGACACGAATTTTCAATTTGGAAAGCATAGGTCTCATCTTTTACATCTTTAATAAGTGCATGAAAAGCTAACATTGCTCTACCACTGTCTTGTTGCCGAAAAACATCTAATATAGTCTTGAAGCCCATAACCAAATGGTTCTTTCTGATTTTTTTCCTTCCAAACTAGTCATAATCGTTTCATCAATTTCAATTATCCATTTTGGTGTTTTAGAACCTTCATGTCGATTATAATTAGGAGATATGTAAGGTTCTTGTGCATTAGGTTCATGTGCATTGTCATCTTTGACATGGTCAATTATGCAATTTGGATTATGACTTGGTGGCATTTCTTCTTCAAAATTTTCAATCTCTACATTTTCAATTTTCGCATTATCATTTTCAATAGGTACATTTTCATTCCCCAACTATACATTTTCATTATCTGACTCTATGATTTCACCTTCTATTAATTCATCATCAACTTGATTGATATTTAGCATACCTTGTCTTTTTTTTCGGTGTTTCATTTTGTCCCTTTCCCTATATGCCGCAATGTCTTCATTGGATATCTTCCTTTTACGTTCATCCTTTCGACGACTGTTGCTTCCCATTCAGATGACAAATTTGAACACCTAAGGTTATATTTTCGAATTATTTTCGATTGGTTGGGCCCCAAAATGCGACTTTTTACAAATCTCGTGAAAAAAGAGGTAAAAAGTAATGTTGTCAGGTCTGTAGGGATGGTCAAATATTGGAAATTGATGCCAGTAAAATCGAATATCCGATATAGGAAAAGGACTTTTGGGGGGAAAACTTGCTAAGGTTTTCCTCCTTTGCCACAATAATATTAATATTATGAAAATATTTGCAAGCAAATGACTTTAATTTATAACTAAGTTAATAGTATATTAGTATTAGTATAAAGTATCAATAATATTAATATATAATAGTATTAATATACCTATAGTATCAATATTATTATTATACATATAATAGTACTAATATTATTAATATAGATATAATAGTGTAAATATATAGTGTTTATTTATATTAAGCTACAAAATATAGTATTAATATATATTATTATTATAGCTATAATAGTATTATTATTATTACTATAGATATAATAATATTAATATTTAGTGTTTATTTATATTATAATTATTATCCTAAAATAGTATAAATAGTATATCCTAAAATATTACATTATTATATAGATATATTAATAACATACATATTAATATAATAATATTTATAATATATATTATATTTAATAAAAATATTACATTGTTATATATATTATATTATTATACATATTAATATAATAATATATAATACAAAGAGGGTCGTCGTTTAATGGGTCAAAGAGCATCATAGGTCACCCTATGACTCCATTTGACCCATATGAACGATTCGACTATGTCCCTAGGGGTCCTAGGACCCCTATGGACATATATTGTCATTTAATGGGTCAAAGGGATTCATAGGTCACCCTATGACCCCCTTTGACCCATATGAATGATTCGAATAGGTCCCTAGGGGTCCTAGGACCCCTAGGGACATATGTCATCGTTTAATGGGTCAAAAAGGGTCATAGGTCATAGGTCACCCTATGAACCCCGTTGACCAATATTACCCATTCAAATATGTCCCTAGGGGTCCTAGGCCCCTAGGGACATATGTCATCGTTTAATGGGTTAAAGAGGGTCATAGGTCACCCTATGACCCCCTTTGACCCATATGAACGATTCGACTATGTCCCTAGGGGTCCTAGGACCCCAAAGGACATATGTTGTCATTTAACGGGTCAAAGGGGGTCATAGGTCATAAGTCACCCTATGACCCCCTTTGACCCATATTACCCATTTGAATATGTCTCTAGGGGTCCTAGGACCCCTAAGGACATATGTCATCGTTTAATGCGTCAAAGAGGGTCATAGGTCACCCTATGACCCCCTATGACCCATATTACCCATTCGAATATATCCCTAGGGATCCTAGGACCCCTAGAGACATATATCATCTTTTAATGGGTCAAAGAGGGTCATAGGTCACCCTATGACCCCCATTGACCCATATGAACGATTCGAATATGTCCCTAGGGGTCCTAGGACCCCTAGGGACATATGTCATCGTTTAATGGGTCAAAGAGGGTCATAGGTTACCTTATGACCCCATTTGACCCATATTACCCATTCGAATATGTCCCTAGGGGTCCTAGAACCCCTAGGGACATATGTCGTTGTTTAATGGGTCAAAGGGGGTCACATGTCACCTTATGACTCCCTTTGACCCATATGAATGACTCGAATATGTCCCTAGGGGTCCTAGGACCCTTAGGGACATATGTCATCGTTTAATAGGTCAAAGAGGGTCATAGGTCACCCTTTGACCCATATGAACGATTCGAATATGTCCCTAGGGGTCCTAGGACCCCTAGGGACATATGTCGTCGTTTAATGCCTCAAAGAGGGTCATAGGTCACCCTATGACCCCTTTTGACCCATATTACTCATTCAAATATGTCCCTAGGCGTACGAGAACCCCTAGGGACATATGTCATTTTTTAATGGGTCGAAGAGGGTCATAGGTCACCCTATGATCCCCTTTGACCCATATTACCCATTCGAATATGTCCCTAGGGGTCCTAGGACCCCTAGAGACATATATCATCGTTTAATGGGTCAAAGAGGGTCGTAGGTCACCTTATGACCCCCTTTCACCCATACGAACGATTTGACTATGTTGATAGGGTTCCTAGGACCCCTAGGGACATATGTTGTCATTTAATGGGTCAAAGGGGGTCATCTATGACCCCCTTTGACCCATATGAACGATTTGAATATGTCCCTAGGGGTCCTAAGAACCGTAGGGACATATGTCATCGTTTAATGGGTTAAAGAGGGTCATAGGTCACCCTATGACCCTCTCTGACACATATTACCCATTCGAATATGTCCCTAGGGGTCCTAGGACACCTAGAGACATATATCGTCATTTAATGGGTCAAACCCTTTGACCCATATGAACGATACGACTATGTCCCTAGGGGTCCTACGACCCCTAGGGACGTATGTCATCATTTAATGGGTCAAAGAGGGTCATAGGTCACTCTATGACCCCCTTTGACCCATAATACCTATTTGAATATGTCCCTATGGGTCCTAGGACCCCTAGAGACATATATCGGCGTTTAATAGGTCAAGGAGGGTCATAGGTCACCTTATGACCCCTTTTACCCCATATGAATGATTCAAATATGTCCTTAGGGGTCCTAGTACCCTTAGGGACATATGTCATCGTTTAATGGGTCAAAGAGGCTCATAGGTTACCATATGACCCCATTTGACCCATATTACCCATTCGAATATGTCCCTAGGGGTCCTAGGACCCCTAGGGACATATGTTGTCGTTTAATGGGTCAAAGGGGGTCATAGGTCACCCTATGACCCCCTTTGACCCATATGAATGATTCGAATATGTCCTTAGTGGTCCTAGGACCCCTAGGGACATATGTCATCATTTAATGGGACAAAGGGGGTCATAGGTCACCCTATGACCCACTTTGACCCATATGAATGATTCGACTATGTCCCTAGGGGTCTTAGAAACCCTAGGGATATATGCTATCATTTAATGGGTCAAAGGGGGTCATAGGTGATAGGTCACCCTATGACCCCCTTTGACCCATATTACCCATTCGAATATGTCCCCCCATTGACCAATATTAAGCATTTGAATATGTCCTTAGGGGACCCCTAGGGACATATGTCATCGTTTAATGGGTCAAAGAGGGTCATAGGTCACCCTATGACCCCCTTCAACCCATATTACCCATTCGAATATGTCCCTAGGGATCCTAGGACCTCTAGAGACATATATCATCGTTTAATGGGTCAAAGAGGGTCACAGGTCACCCTATCACCCCCTCTGACCCATAATACCCATTCGAATATGTCCCTAGGGGTCATAAGACCCCTAGAGACATATATCGTCGTTTAAAGGCTCAAAGAGGGTCATAGGTCACCCTATGACCCCCTTTGACCCATATGAAAGATTCGAATATGTCGTTAGGGGTCCTAGGAACCTTAGAAACATATGTCATCCTTTAATGGGTCCAAGAGGGTCATAGGTTACCCTATGACACCATTTGACCCATATTACCCATTCAAATATGCCCCTAGGGGTCCTAAGACCCCTAGGGAAATATGTCATCGTTTAATGGGTCAAAGGTGACCTATGACCCCCTTTTACCCATATGAACGATTCAAATATGTCCCTAGGGGTCCTAGGACCCCTAGGGACATATGTCATCGTTTACTGGGTCAAAGAGGGTCGTAGGTCACCCTATGACCCCCTTTGACCCATATGAACGATTCGAATATGTCCCTAGGGGTCCTAGGACCCCTAGGGACATATGTCGTTGTTTACTGGGTCAAAGAGGTTCAAAGGTCACCCTATGACCCCCTTTGACTCATATTACCCATTCGAATCACCCTCTGACCCCCTTTGACCCATATTACCCATTCAAATATGTCCCTAGGGGTCCTAGGAACCCTAGAAACATATATCTTCGATTAATGGGTCAAAGAGGGTCATAGGTCACCCAATGACCCCCTTTGACCCATATGAATGATTTGACTATGTTGCTAGGGGTCCTAGGACCCCTAGGGACATATGTTGTCATTTAATGGGTTAAAGGGGGTCATAGGTCACCCTGTGACCCCCTTTGACCCATATGAATGATTCAAATATGTCCCTAGGGGTCCTAGGACCGCTACGGACAAATTTCATCATTTAATGGATCAAAGAGTGTCATAGGTTAACCTATGACCCCCTCTGACTCATACTACCAATTCGAATATGTTCCTAGGGGTCCTAGGACCCCTAGAGACATATATCGTTGTTTAATTGGTCAAAGAGGCTCATAGGTCACCCTATGACCTCTTTTGACCCATATGAACAATTCGACTATGTCCCTAGGGGTCCTAGGACCCCTAGGGACATATGTCATCGTTTAATGGGTTAAAGCGGGTCATAGGTCACCCTATGACCCCCTTTGACGCATAATATCCATTCGAATATCTCCCTAAGCGTCCTAGGACCCCTAGAGACATATCGTCGTTAAATGGGTCAAAGAGGGTCATAGGTCACCCTATGACCCCTTTTGACCCATATGAATGATTCAAATATGTCCGTAGGGGTCCTAGGACCCCTAAGGGACATATGTCATCATTTAATGGGTCAAAGTGAGTCATAGGTAACCTTATGACCCCATTTGACACATATTACCCATTCGAATATGTCTCTAGGGGTCCTAGGAGCCCTAGGGAAATATGTCGTCGTTTAATGGGTCAAAGGGGTTCACAGGTCACCCTATGACCCCCTTTGGCCCATATGAACGATTTAAATATCTCACTAGGAGTCCTAGGACCCCTAGGGACATATGTCGTCGTTTAATGGGTCAAAAGGACCTATGACCCCCTTTGACCCATATGAACGATTCGAATATGTCCCTAGGGGTCCTAGGACCCCTAACGACATATGTCATCGTTTAATGGGTCGAAGAGGGTCATAGGTCACCCTCTGACCCCCTTTGATCCATATTGCCCATTCAAATATATCCCTAGGGGTCCTAGGACCCTTAGAGACATATATGATCGTTTAATGGGTCAAAGAGGGTCATAGGGTGACCTATGACACCCTTTGTTCCATATGAACGATTCGACTATGTGTCTAGGAGTCGTAGGACCCGTAGGGACATATGTCGTCGTTTAATGGGTCAAAGGGGGTTATAGGCCACGCTATGACCCCCTTTGACCCATATGAACGATTCAAATATGTCCTCGGGGGTCCTAGGATCCCTAGGGACATATGTCGTCATTTAATGGGTCAAAGAGGATCATAGGGTATGACCCCCTTTGACCCATATTACCCATTTGAATATATCCCTAGGAGTCCTAAGATCCTTAGGGACATATGTCATCATTTAATGGGTCAAATGGGGTCATAGGTCACCCTATGACCCGCTTTGACCCATATGAACAATTCGACTATGTTCCTAGGGGTCCTAGGGCCCCTAGGGACATATGTCATCATTTAATGGGTCAAAGGGGGTCATAGGTCACCCTATGACCCCCTTTGACTCATATGAACTATTCGATTATGTCCCTAGGGGTCCTAGGACGCCTAAAGACATATTTCGTCGTTTAATGTGTCAAAAGGGGTCATAGGTCACCTTATGACCCCCTTTGACACATATGAACGATTCGAATATGTCCCTAGGGGTCCTAGGACCCCTAGGGACATATGTCGTCATTTAATGGGTCAAAGAGGGTCATAGGTTACCTTATGACCCCCTTTGACCTATAGTATCCATTCAAATATGTCCTTAGGGGTCCTAGGACCCCTAGAGACAAATATCACCGTTTAATGGGTCAAAGAGGGTCATAGGTCACCCTATGAGCCCCTTTGACCCATATTTCTCATTCGAATATATCCCTAGGGGTCCTAGGACCCTTAGAGACATATATCATCGTTTAATGGGTCAAAGAGGGTCATAGGTCACCCTATGACCCCCTTTGACCCATATGAACGATTCGACTATGTCCCTAGGGGTCCCAGGACCCCTAGGGACATATGTCATCATTTAATGTGTCAAAGGGGGTCATAGGTCACCCTATGACCCCCTTTGACCCATATGAATGATTCGAATATGTCCCTAGGGGTCCTAGGACGCCTAGGGACATATGTCATCATTTAATGTGTCAAAGTTGGTCATAGGTCACCCTATGACCCCCTTTGACCCATAGTACCCATTCGAATATGTCCTTAGGGGTTCTAGGACCCCTAGAGAACTATCATCGTTTAATGGGTCAAAGAGGGTCATAGGTCACCCTATGACACCCTTTGACTGATATTACCCATTCGAATATGTCCCTAGGGGTCCGAGGACCCCTAGGGACATATGTCATTGTTTAATGGGTCAAAGAGGGTCATAGGTCAGCCTATGACCCCCTTTGATCTATATTACCCGTTCGAATGTGTCGCGAGGGGTCCTAGGACCCCTGGAGACATATATCGTCATTTAATTGGTCAAAGAGGGTCATAGGTCACCCTATGACCCCCTTTGACCCATATGAATGATTTGACTATGTCGCTAGGGGTCGTAGGACGCCTAGGGACATATGTTTTCGTTTAATGGGTCAAAGGGGGTCATAGGTCACCCTATGACCCCCTTTGACCCATATGAACGATTCGAATATGTCCCTAGGGGTCCTAGGACCCCTAGGGACATATGTCGTCATTTAATGGATCAAAGAGGGTCATAGGTCACCCTATGACCCCCTCTGACAAATATTCAAATATGTCCCTAGGGGCCCTATGACCCCTAGAGGCTTATATCGTCATTTAGTGGGTCAAAGAGTGTCATACATCACCTTATGACCTCCTTTGACCCATATGAACGATTCGACGACTATGTCCTTAGGGGTCCTAGAACCCCTAGGGACATATGTCATCGTTTAATTGGTTAAAGAGGGTCATAGGTCACCCTATGACCCCATTTGACCCATAATACCCATTCGAATATGTCCCTAGGGGTCTTATGACCCCTAGAGACATATATCATCATTAAATGGGTCAAAGAGGGTCAAAGGTCACCCTATGACCCCCTTTGACCCATATGAATGATTCAAATATGTCCGTTGGGATCCTAGGACCCTCAGGGACATATGTTATCATTTAATGTGTCAAAGAGGGTCATAGGTAACTCTATGACCCCATTTGACCCATATTACCCATTCAAATATGTCCCTAGGGGTCCTAGGACCCCTAGGGACATATGTCATTGTTTAATGGGTCAAAGGGGGTCATAGGTCACCCTATGACCCCCTTTGACCCATATTAACGATTCAAATATGTCCCTAGGGGTCCTAGGACCCCTAGGGATATATGTGGTTGTTTAATGTGTCAAATGGGGTCACCCTATGACCCCCTTTGACCCATATGAACGATTCGAATATGTCCCTAGGGGTCCTAAGACCCCTAGGGACATATGTCGTCATTTAATGGGTCAAAGAGGGTCATAGGTCACCCTATGACCCCATTTGACCCATATTATCCATTCAAATATGTGCCTAGGGGTCTTAGGACCCCTAGAGACATATATCGTCGTTTAATGGGTCAAAGATGGTCATAGGTCATCGTATGACCCCCGTTGACTCTTATATATTAATAATATACATATATATTAATAATATACATATTAATATAATAATATATATATATATATATATTACATTATTATATTTAAAAAAAAAATTACGTTATTATATAGATATATTAATAACATCTATATTAATATAATAATATTTATAATATATATTATATTTAATAAAAATATTACTTTGTTATATATATATTATATTATTATACATATTAATATAATAATATATAATACATATTACATTTAATTAAAATATTACGTTATTGTATATATTAATAACATACATATTAATATAATAATATATAATACGTATTTTATATATATATATATATATATATAAATTATATTATTATATTTAGTAAAAAAATCATAATATAAATTATATTTATAGATTTTAATAAGATTAACATAAGGTATTATTATATATTACTAGATTATATCTTGTATGTTGACATTATGTTATTATATATATATATGCCTTTACATATTAATATAAGTGAAATAATTTAAAAATAAAAAACTAGAACGTTTAAATCAAATTTTTCTCCAAAATTTGAAATTTTTTGGAATTTGACTACCGAGCCATATTAGATATCCGATTTGGAATCAGATATCCGATCAGGGTTGGTATTTACCATGCTTGCCCAGTCAACCCCAAAGACGTGTTTATAGAGAGTTTTAGTGTTACTCAGACTTCGGGTAGCCGCCTAACAATGTTATTTTGATCGAAATTGAATGAAACGAAATGGGTTTTTTAATATTGCTCTCTAGATTCCATCAATATAATTTCTATCAAATTCTGAGTTCGATAAGTATTTATTAGTTAATTATCAATGAAGATTATTGTAAAGTGCTGATTGACATACTGAATGAAAAATAGCTATAACTTTGAAACAGTATAACATTTTTTAAATCTAAAAGTTGCATCACATTCTATACTTTGGCTAGTATAAGAAAAATAAAATAAAATAAAATTTGGTCAAATTTTCTATTAGTTAGGGTGGTCAGACACGGGTTTTTTTTTAATCCAAAAAAATTTTGGTAAAAAATTCATATTTAATTATTTATTTGAAATAAAAATATTGAAAAATATGCGTCACATCCGAGCATGAGTCTAGTTTTCATATCTATAATTATATTAAAAAAATATTATGATTTGATTTTGATTAAGGTGGTCAGACATACACCTACTTTTTATTTTCGCCCTGAAATTCTCTTAGTACTGCATTAAAATTCAAACTTTTGACCAATCAATTATTTTTTTCTCCTAATAAGGCCTAGTAGTTTAGAAACTATATTCAATTTTCTACAAATTATTTTCTTACAACTTATTGATATAAAGTCCATAATCACTTCAAAATTATGTGTCAAGTTGACATAAACCTGATTTGCTGATTTTTCATTGCCACTTAAGGCCATAGTTTGGTACACCATGATCCTGCACATACCCCCTAAACATATTATAAAATACTTAATCACATAACAGCCGGCCAAGGGATCCAAACAAAAAAACTTATAGTATTTAAAATGATTTTACTTAAATTGTATTGTACTTTGTTTCATGGATCGAAAATGGATGATGTAAACTAATTTATAAATGTAAATTCTTTCAGCCTTTCATACCCTGTGACATGTACAGTGGATGATTGTGCATTCTGAATTAATTTGCCAAGTGGCATTCGAAACAAATGTATATAAATTATTTAAATGGATTGAACAGAAGTAGTTAATATGAACTTTCATGTGGACACGTTATTTATTTTACTTTTAGTAGTTTATAATTATTTAAAAATGAAATGTAAATGTGCTCATTAAGGAATGCAATCTCTTATGTTTTTTATAAATTTAAATTATTGTGTGTATGTTATTGCTTGCTTGGTAAAACTTTTGATTAGTTCTTTGGATCCCTTCGTTGGGCGTCATTTAGGATTAGTTTTATAATGTCAATTTGTATTGAATTTAACTCTAATCATAACCCTTACTATCATCTTAACCTAAGTAATCTTAATTTGCTAAAACCTACACCAGGTAATATATAAATAATTAAATAACTTTCCTATCTTACCTTGAGTACTAATTTTATAAATGTCAAACCCTAAGATTGAAAGGTAACCCTGGCCCTTAACTAATTAATATTATGCTTATAAACCAAATTGAATTAAACCATGATCAAAAACCTAATTATATATCCCAACTTAAGAGTAGAAACCTTGAATTTAACCTTAAAAATCCTTTCCCCAACCATTAAACAAATTGAACCATTACCCTAGAAGATTGAACCAAGTTAAACGTTGACCTTAAGACTAAACCAAATCACCCTAAACTAGAACTCAATAATATATTGAACACTTTAAAACAAAATTCAAACCTAACTTTTTTGAATTAATGTCGGTTTTTAATCTAAAAGCTCTAACTATAATTCTATATCTAAAACCAAATTTAGCACTTTGAAACTTAATTAAATTTATTAACTCTTGTCCTAATTGAAACCTAAGCATGTAAACCTAATCAAACAGTACAAACCAAATTGAACCCTAATCCTAAAACTAATTAAACATTGATATCAAGGTCTCAAAATGATACATCATAAAAGAATTAGAAGAGACTTGAATGAATCAGGCATCTAATTAAGTAACCCTCCCTGACCATCAAGAGGTGGAGGTGTCCACATCAGTGCGAGTACGAGCTCGGACTAGACCCTTAGATGGGTAGCCTAAATGTTTATTACCTTTGTAGAATGGAAGGCCACATAACAAAATATTGGCTTATTCTATAAAAAGAAATACCCACCCCCTAGTGATATATACACTAAGATCTTTTTCCTAATTTTACTATCAATTTTTTTGGTTAGAAGACGATGATAGTTCAAAATGATTTAGAAGATAGGGATAAAATGAGAACCATCATTCCTAGAATGAAGATGCATTATTCCAAGTGATAAACCCATTTCTATCATAAATTAACTCCTCCATCCAAAAAATTAGTAATGAGAAATCTCTATGTCAAGTAATCAATGGAGGGCTCATAAAATTGATCAAGTGATCAATAGAGGGCTCATAAAATCCCTAGGTCAAGTAATCAATTGATCCCCAAGGGGAGATAAGAATCTCATTAAAAATTAGAGACAGGACACTCCTAAATGCGTATCATACAAAATAATTATTGCCAAGGTCTTAGCCTCTAGACTAGAAGATATCCTACCCAAGATCATTAACCCTACACAAAAGTGTTTTGTTAAGGATATTTATGCATATTGGAGAACTTGATAACCTATTGGAAGACTTTGGATTGAGAAACATTTCTAGGATAGAGTGTAGGCATGCTCAAGTAATTGATTATGAAAATGTCTACAAAAAGGTGGAATGTAGTTTCACTATGATGATGTTGCAAGCCCTCCATCCAATATTAAATGTCAAATGGTTTCCTCTCTTATGATTGGTGTCAAGGTTTTAGTAAAGAAATTAATGGGGTTAGATCATAATTTTTAGGACTCTCTAGATCAATTATGAAAGGGTGTCCTCTTGTATCCTCTTTATTTTTTATTGTTGAACATTGACTCATTACATTACCTCCTTAGACATAACCAGTTGTCTCTAAAAGTTAGAGGATCTACTCTCCAAATAATTAATAAGTATCTAATGTACATAGTTTTTTGATAATATATTAGTATTCTTTTTAAGCTAGAAGAGTGCAACACGAGTCATTTAATGATCAAATTGGACCTCTTTTCTTCATATCTGGTAGTAAGATTTATGTCTTTACATCTATCTTATTGGGGCTAAATATTGAGTCCCCTACCTTGTGTAGTAAATATGGTATTGGATTGAGATTTCATAATTAAGTGGTTAGGTACCTAGGGATTCCATCTGTAGTAAACCCTAACATATAAATGAAATGTGTCTTTATATCAACAAGAAAATCTTTGGAAAACTCAACAACTGGAACTCTAATTATCTCACTTTGGTTGGTAGAATTCAAGTATGTTAAAAGATTCTCTCCTTGAATATTGGGTGTAAGTTTGTCTTCTTCCTGCTCATTTTATTTAAATCAATTTGGTCTTCCATATAAATCTATTAGGACCATTTCATGGATAGCCAAGGGATTACTTTGGCAATAAAATGGATAGCCAAAGCTTCATAAGGTAATGATTATGGATTATGATTAGAATTAGGATTATTATACATGGTTAGGGATAGGGTTCACATGTAAATTAGTTCATTACCTGACATGATCTACACTTATAGTTTGCAAGAAGGTTTTCAACTTGGTGCCATACTCTATTTTTGAGATCTTTTGAAATTTCTTTTGTAAGAGATGTTTATCTCAATACCTGTATATTTACATAATATGATGGTTCTTCCCCATACATATATACTCAATATACTTTACACATTATATGCAACTTCTTATATTTTCACCTTTACATCTTTTCCCCCTTTCTAATGTAAATGCCAAAGGTGAATTTTACATGGTTATTCCAAAATGTGACAAGAAGTCAGAACATACCTTTAGAATTAGTGCCATTATCTTGTCCCAATTTTCTTGTAACATCTTGTTTGTGTGCAATGTAATCTAAACTTCTGCTGATAATTCTATCATTTGATCAACAATGCAAAAATTGTTAGCATGTGCTCTATGACATGAGTGTTTTCGACACCTTTCTAGAGAATACTTTTTATTAGCCAACTACTTTTTGTAGAACTAAGCGGATAATAGTTAGGATTCAAACTACAATCATAAATATTTTTTAATCAATTCATAATTCTATCTCTAAGCTTTCATTAGATAATTGTAACCTTAACTCTTGTCTTAGGACCATAATAAATATCCGATACAGGTAAATATAATTGTAACTAAAACCATAATCCTAGGTAAGTTCCCTAACATTAAAGGATCGCAATCATTATAATAATCTTAAGCTTAGCCATCATGAAAATTGTTAACATATCAAAATTGTAAACCATAACCTTGTCATAATCTTAACTTTATTTCATCCTGAGACATGAACATGTATAATCCATAATGAGTTCATACTTAAAAATTTAGTATTTAATGTTTAATTTGACTTAAGTGTTTAACTTTATTTATAATTTAATTGATATAATTTTAATAAAGATATGCGCATTTATATAGATCTAGTTGATAAATTTTAGATTTAAATTTTATTAAATAGTAATTTTGTCATACGTGTATTATGTTGTGATGTATTTTTGATGTCTTTTATGTTTTATGTTGTTTAAATATATATGCAGATTATATTTGATGGACCCACCACCACCCCCTCCCCCTCCCATACCCCCACCTCCGCCACCTCCATCTCCACCTCCACCTCCACCTCCACCTCCACCTCCACCCCCACCCACACCTCCACCACCTACCGCGGATGAGCTTCACGAGACCATGAGGCGTAACCTCAATGACCTCATGAGTGATATAGAGGCTATCCGACGTGAGAGGCACCCCCCTCCCCCGCCCTCACCTACTACGTCTTGCAGATAGCATGCAAGGTGTGGTTGACTCCATTCATCATTTTGATGTAGACATCAATTCATTTAGATCATGGAGGGAAAGCATGCATGCCTTCTACTCTGATGGCTTATCATATAGAGAGGTTTATAACCTACATATAGGTAAAGGAAATTTTCAACATTATTTTGTAAACCCTAAGATGGGTGAACCAATTAGTGAGAAGAAGCCTCGCATTTCCATTAGGTGGTGTACACATCCGTGCATAGTAGCACATTTTTGGGAGTGGTGGTGGATGGTATTTGACCATCCACCACACACTAATCATGAGGTGCCCATGTACTTCCTTAGGAATTTATGGGCTGAGTTTGAGTTGGGTTTGAAACCCAACTATTTTGATATGAAAGCATTTCAGGGGGTTGGTAGAGGGATGCCTCAGGATAGGCCTGGGGCAAAGCTGAGTGACAGAACGAGAAATTGTAGGCGAGTTGAGTCCCTTGTACCTCTTCCTGTGCCTGTTGTGCCTGCTCCTCACCATCATCATTCGATTTCATCTGCTTTTACCCATTTGAGTGCCCTTTCGGGCAATTTAGTACAATAGTGGACGTAGGCGGTACATGCTCCTCCACTTGGACATGTTTGTACTAATTGTGGAGGCATATGCACAGGCCCCCAGAGCGATCCTGGTGCAGCACACGATGGACATTATGCTGAGGGTGTAGATTTTGATGATGATGTATACGCTGCACGTGGTGATGGTAGTGACGAGATAGATGTGTCATCATTTGTTGACCTCATGCAACAGGGAGAGCCTGGAGAGAGTCAATAGCAGCAGGTAAAATTTTAATTTCAATATAAATATAAAGTGCACTTAATTATTTACTTTCTACATATATGTGTAATTGTATTAACTATATTAATTTTTACTTTTCAAATAACAGAGGATGGATGACACTGTTCCTCCTAGGAGGCAGTATAGTCTTTTTTTGAGACCTACAGATGTTGGCGTCCCTTATACGGTATGCACTTTGAATTACACTGTAAAAATGTACATTCAAATTTGAATTTAATAACATGTGCTCATATGTTCTTTTTATTTGATTTTGTAGGGATTGTTTGCATCTACACATATTGATGTTAGTACAAGTCCTACTCCAGTTACCACTGAGGCACAGCCTCAAATACATGTGGTATGAACTTTTGACTGAAGACAAATAATTTGTATTATTTCTATGTATGTAAATTATTATTAACATATAATCTGAACAATTTTGACTCACATTTATATATATTTTATGTGTTTTGATTTTATGAACAGGAGCATGGATATCATACTCATCCATACAGGCCTCGGTATAGTCTATTTTCAACTCCATCTTATGATTATTGTGCTAGCATACCTGTAGACACATCTGTGACATTGGCTACCACTTAGGTATGATATATACATTATATATACATGTTTAATTTATAGTGTATAAAAAATGTAGTGTACAAATTATGTACTTTATAATTATATTCATGTATATTTAATTTTGACTAAACATTTAAGTATCCATAATTTTAGGAGTACGTCACCACGAATGTTGCTGAGAGCACAAGACTTAGCCAGATGGAGGTACCTACATTGTCATTTGAGGTCAGTATTGTGATTTATGTACATAATGTATTGTTCATTATGCTCTAAAATCAAATTTAAAAAATGTATGTATTGTAAATTACAGGACCTCACCACTGTTGCATTTGGTAGTTTTGACAGTGCACCTCCTCCCGTTACTGAAGGACACCAATCTCATGTGGTATAATTTATTTTATTATGTAGTGAATATTTAATTAATTTGCAAGCTATATTTTGTGACTCATTTCAATTAAGCAAGTACATGATGAGACGTGCCTCCTGTTACACAGGGTGATACATCTACCTCACAGGGTGTCCGACATGACGAGATGACTCATATAACACATGATGATCCATCTGAGTCCTCTTCGCGTCGAGAAAAGAGGACATTTGATTAGATAGATTAGGTCTTGTTGGCACCTATAGATTGTGTTTTTATGATGTGTGTGTGTGTGTGTATATATATATATATATATATATATATATATATATATATATATTATTTATGATGTATGTACACTTTATGTTAGGATAGTTAAAATTGTATGTTAGACCATGTATTTTTTCACTTCATAGATCATGTTATGATGTATGTTAGACCATGTACTATTTTTTTACGATTTCTTATCATGCTTGTGTATGTAGTACATATATTACTGTGTTTCACCATGTTTTAAGTATATTCAAACCATTTTCTTTATTCTGACATATTTTATTCATGAACATATGACACATTTTGTAAGTATATATGCAAGATGAACAATAATTTTAACTATCTATAGAGCATTATTGGATAAATATCACATCAAATTTATGCATTGAGATAATTCATACAAATAAAATTGACCTACTCGATTAAAAAATGTATTGATAACATACCTAACAATGTATCATAAGTGATCTTAATGTGTTGCTTTGTAATGTAAGACTCATTATCACCTAATAAGACCTATTATGTGGTAGTAAACATATGAATACCTATCATAATGTATAACAGACATAATGACTTATTAGGACTCCCATGTCCCCTTAAGACACACATGTACCTACATTTAGTATCACATGTACTAGAAAGACATGCATTGAAAAGAAAGTATTGATCATTAGGTGGCTTACAAAACAAACCTGATATGAAATCTTTTATAGTTTGAGGTGGTATTTTTATACCACATTCTTGCAACATTTCTTTACTATGCACGGTACCACATATAAATTGAAATACATCATAATGGTAATGAAATTGAATATGAGTTTTACAACAACATGTGATTCTTTCCTTGTTAATCCTTACATACCATGGTTTACACTTTTCAAAAGATCTTTGACTAATGGTAATATTTAATACCTTACCATCTACAAATTTTTTAAACAATTCAGTTTGAGTCATGTCCAAAAGGTGTTTAGGATGTGGATCACATATTTTTGGCCCAATTCTCAATTTAAGAACATCTTTTGAATTAGGTGATACTCTTGTATTATCATGCCAAAAATTTTCAATCAAACTTTTGATTTCACTAGTAAGTTTCATATCACATCACGGGAGTCTACCACTAAAAGTCCATAAAATATTTGTTGGATCACATTCAAAGTTAACCCTTCTCTTTACAACTCTTTCTAAAGTCTTACGATTCACATTGAGATATCCACTTATGTTGGTAATCAATCTTTTGTCAGATATTGATTTGTTAACTAAAGCTGTTGTTATTGCTCGTTGTGTTGGATTCTTATCTTTAGACCGACTTCTCTTTCCGATAACATCAAAGGCACTAGCAACAGTGGATACAACTTGTTCTAAAGACTCATTTTTATTCTTGGGTTTTGCATACATTCCCAACCTTCTCATTACTTTTCGCATTTTAGACATTTTAATTAGTTGCAACATTAGCTGACATTGAAACCCAAATTTCTTATTATAAAAAAAATGCCTATTCAATCTATTAGTATGTGTCCTAATTTGTCTCCATGAAACATTTAAGTATCCATAATTTTAGGAGTATGTCACCTCGAATGTTGCTGAGAGCACAGGACTTAGCCAGATGGAGGTACCTACATCATCATTTGAGGTCAGTATTGTGATTTATGTACATAATGTATAGTTCATTATGCTCTAAAATAAAATTAAAAAAATGTATGTATTGTAAATTATAGGACCTCACCACTGCTACATTTGGCAGTTTTCACAGTGCGCCTCCTCCCGTTACTGAGGGACACCCATCTCATGTGGTATAATTTATTTTATTATGTAGTGAATATTTAATTTATTTGCAACCTAGATTTTGAGACCCGTTTCAATTAAGCAAGTACATGATGAGACGTGCCTCCTGTTACACAGGGTGATACATCTACCTCATAGGGTGTTCGACATGACGAGATGACTCATATTACACGTGATGATCCATCTGAGTTCTCTTTGCATGGAGCAAAGAGGACATTTGATCAGATAGATTAGGCCTTGTTGGCACCTATAGATTGTGTTTTTATGATGTATATATATATATTATTTATGATGTATGTACACTTTGTGTTAGGATAGTTAAAACTGTATGTTAGAACATGTAATTTTTCACTTCATAGATCATGTTATGATGTATGTTAGACCATGTACTATTTTTTTACGATTTCTTATCATGCTTGTGTATGTACTACATATATTACTATGTTTCACCATGTTTTAAGTATATTCAAACCATTTTCTTTATTCTGGCATATTTTATTCATGAACATATGACACATTTTGTAAGTATATATGCAAGATGAACAATAATTTTAACTATCTATAGAGCATTATTGGATAAATATCACATCAAATTTATGCATTGAGATAATTCATACAAATAAAATTGACCTACTTGATTAAAAAATGTATTGATAACGTACCTAACAATGTATCATAAGTGATCTTAATGTGTTGTTTGGTAATGTAAGACTCATTATCACCTAATAAGACCTATTATGTGGTAGTAAACATATGAATACCTATCATAATGTATAACAGACATAATGACTTATTAGGACTCCCATGTCCCCTTAAGACACACATGTATGGATAACATACCTAATAATGTACATCATGTAAGTGATCTTAATGTGTTGTTTGGTAATGAAAGATATAATCAATACAATGAATATAATGAGTAATGATCTTTAAATTATCATGTGCAAGTCATTTGTTTTTAATATTACAATCAATAGTAATTTGAAACTTCAAACAAACATTAATTTAAACATGCTTGAATGTAAAAGTAATAGAACAAAATAGGAGGTCATTACTTAAATTGACAATTAATTTATAATAATTTATCAAGTGCACATACCTTTAACTTTCAAATAGAACTAAAATCTCATTTTTGAATTAGTTTGTACAACATATTTCACAATATATGTAAGACAATGTCAACGATATATTTATAGTTCACTGAACTCATTTGAAACATAAAATTGGTTGAACGCATCTCTTCAAATGAGGTCTTGTAAAATAAAAATGTAAAACAAAAACACACATGTTAATAAACACATAAATTAATATTCAAGGTATCTGAACTATGTAAATATATATGTGTAATTTGTATGTACTTACTATGTGAAATTGCACAAGATGTTGATGTTCGATCCACTTTAACACTTAAATTTACATAAATTGTAATTGAGACCTGAATAAGACGTATATAAGTTCTCTAAATTGGTATTGACAACACAAACATACATGTAATTAAATTATATAAGTACATATATATATAAATAATACAATAATGAAAAAACTTACATGTGTTTGATTTAAGTGTAGTCATCCCACTGTACCATCTGCATCCTCTCTCTTTTGCAATACATCTATTATTGTCTTGTGCTCGTCCACTGAAATTGCCCATAATACCTTATTGGTGGGTCTCCCTTTGTACCTTTCTGCCACAACCAAATGAGAATAGTGTAAAATCTTCTTTTTGGTTTGGTAGTCTTCAAATGCTGGCAAACCATTTCTTCTTGTTAGGTATCTACGTAGCCAGGTGCCAGCTACAAGAATAGACCTGATTGGATACTCAAAATCATCATCGTCCACTTGATGACATGTCATTTTTTTCTTAGGTTCCACACATCTAACTAGCCAATACTCAGTTTGTTCATCATTATCACTAGGTGCAATAACAACATAAACATGTCCTACAAGATAAGGTAAAGTATAAAAACACTTTAATCACTTGTGTACATATGCAAATTATATAAATTGTAGCATGAGATCACAAAATTTTTAAATTAAATTGTGCATACCAGGTTCTATGAGGTCTGAAATACGATCATAGTCTTCTGATGCAAAAGTAACATTCTGGCCTTCATTTATTATATCATCTTCAAAATGCGTGTCAGTAGGTGCTAATGATCTTTGTTGCCAATCTTCAACCCATTCTGTATTCTCACATTCTTCCCATTCACTTGCAAGACAAAATTGACAAAAACAAGCAAGCTCCCTAATCCATATAGTCCAAGTGTTAGAATCTGAACTCCTAAATGAATGCCATTTAGCTGAACCACTAATTGTATCACAATCATATCTTGAAGGGATATTATTTTCTTCAACTACGTAGAAGAAACGTTTGATTGTAGAGTTTTGACTTGATCCCATGTATAAATATTTGTTACACCATTCGACAATCTCATGTGCATTTTTGAATTTAGCTCTTTCCTCAAATTTTAATTTCTCTTTACTAAGGGCTCTCTTCACACATGCACCAGCACCATCATGTTCTCCTTTACTATGTCCAGCCTCAAAAAAACTCCACACATGTTGGATGCTAGTTTTCTTATGTGTCCTACTCAACCAATAGAACATTCTAGCATTCTTGAATTGTCCTGTACAATTATCTGACCATATGCAATGTTGTGTCATTTGAATTTGTCTCTCTTTTAAATTATCATAAAAGAACTTGAAACAATATTGGACAAACTCAGATGAATGGAGTTTATTATCACTTAAATAAAAATGGTACTCTCTCAATATTTTTTGATCCTCCTCTGTACTATCAGGTGCATGCCTATAAACTATATGAACATAAATTCATACTTGCACTGAATTGTAATATTGTGGTTGTACCTCTTCTTGCGGTGCAAGCGTCTAGTTCTCTGGAAAGTCAACAACTAAAAGTATAGTACCAATTGGAAATGTATTCTTACATATGCGAAATTGTCCATCAAGCCATCTAGAATATTGAGAGTGTTTAACATATTTTGGTATGATCAGACTCTTAAACTCATCCATAAATGCATGACAACTAACTTTATTTGTAACTAGATCATACCTTCTTCCAAACTTCCCATCCTTCAATGGATATTCAATAGTTTTGAATCTTTTTACCTCAACTAATTGTTGTCCAAAAGTAGTCAAAGCATTTTCATGCAAACATTCATCTAACAAAGAAAGATTGCCGCACATATCACATGTACTAGAAATACATGCATTGAAAAGAAAGTATTGATCATTAGGTGGCTTACAAAACAAACCTGATATGAAATCTTTTATAGTTTGAGGTGGTATTTTTATACCACATTCTTGCAACATTTCTTTACTGTGCATGGTACCACATATAAATTGAAATACATCATAATGGTAACGAAATTGAATATGAGTTTTACAACAACATTTGATTCTTTCCTTGTTAATCCTTACATACCATGGTTTACACTTTTCAAAAGATCTTTAACTAATGGTAATATTTAATACCTTACCATCTACAAATTTTTTAAACAATTCAGTTTGAGTCATGTCCAAAAGGTGTTTAGGATGTGGATCACGTATTTTTGGCCCAATTCTCAATTTAAGAACATCTTTTGAATTAGGTGATACTCTTGTATTATCATGCCAAAAAATTTCAATCAAACTTTTGATTTCACTAGTAAGTTTCATATCACATCACGGGAATCTACCACTAGAAGTCCATAAAATATTTGTTGGATCACATTCAAAGTTAACCCTTCTCTTTACAACTCTTTCTAAAGTCTTACGATTCACATTGAGATATCCACTTATGTTGGTAATCAATCTTTTGTCAGATATTGATTTGTTAACTAAAGCTGTTGTTATTGCTCGTCGTGTTGGATTCTTATCTTTAGACCAACTTCTCTTTCCGATAACATCAAAGGCACTAGCAACAGTGGATACAACTTGTTCTAAAAACTCATTTTTATTCTTGGGTTTTGCATACATTACCAACCTTCTCATTACTTTTTGCATTTTAGACATTTTAATTAGTTGCAACATTAGCTGACATTGAAACCCAAATTTCTTATTATAAAAAAAATGCCTATTCAATCTATTAGTATGTGTCCTAATTTGTCTCCATGAAACCAATCCCTCAAGATTATCTAACACATCATTAGGAATATGAAAATTATGTTCAGACACTTTACTATCATCCTAACATGTTTGTTTAGTAGTTGGTGTTTCTATGTCTACATTCATGCAATTTTTATTTTCAGACACTTTACTATTTTCACTGTTATTTGGGATTTGAATATCATTTTCAAATTTTATTGGCATTTCTTTTGGGGCAGGCATTTCAATTGGAGTGTTTTGTGCATGATCGTTTAACAATTTCTTCTCATGAAGAAAATCTAAATCGTTTAAATCATAACCTACTTCTAAAAAATCACCAATTTCATCACGAGAGAAAATTTGAGGGTTTGGAGACACACCTGTATTGAACGCATAATCAGAATGTGCACCTGAATTTTCTTGTAATGGGTTCTCTTCTTTGACTTCTTCATCCATCGTGGTATCTTCAATGTCTTTCTCCTTTGAAACATTGTTCAAGTCTCTAATTCTCTGTCTTCTCTCTCGTTGACGTTGTGCTTCATTCTCTTTATTTGCTGCAATCTCCTCATCTGTCAGAACTCTTGCTTTCTTCTTTCTTCATTTTTTTGATCCCATGTTTGCACCAGTTTTGAATTTGAATCAGTAGCCTGCAAATTGTATAAGAGGACAAGAAAATAGAATAAGCGTGACGAAATTCGGTGTTGCAGGTCGAAACTGTTGTTCAATCATTTCAATCATTGAAATTGGGTCAGTGGGGCAGCTTTTGGGACCCAACGGGTACATCAAAAATGGGTACCCAATTTCTTAAAAATTCGGCACCCAATTTTTTAAAACTCGGGTACCCATTTACAAATTGGGTACCCAATTTTTAAAAAGTCGATATAACGGTTTAAAGAAATTGGGCACCCAATTTTTGAATTACAAATCGGGTGCTTGATTCGTAAGACATGAGTGGGAATTTGGCATAGCTCTCAACTTTTGCATGGGGTTTTGCCTTGGGGAAAGGCATGGCATAGGCTTGGTCCCACCAAGCTATGCCTTTGTACTCCTTTTTTTTTCTAAGGCATTTAATCGACAATTTCTGATATTGTCATAATTTTTTTATAGTCATTCCTATTGAATTTTTTGCCGAGACAAAAACCCATTATAGGTCTTGCTATTCTGATTTCAAAAATGTAAATTTTATGTGTTATTAGTTTATTTTCTATTTTTCCATTATTTTATTAATCAAAACTATCTCCTAAACGTTGAAAGGTGACATTCACTAAAACTTTAATAACTTTTTTATTTTATATTTTTTTCTTAAATTAATTTATATGTCATCAATCTACATACAATTCTTTTGATGTTAAAAAAAAAAAAACAATTGAAAAAAGTGAGATTTTGATCAAATTATGTGGTCTGCACACGAGAGGTTTTAAAATTTACCTTTATAGCCAATTAATAATTAATAATTAAAAAATTATTCAATAAAAAATTAAGAAAAAATATTTTCATCAATCTTAGGTGTATTAGGTAACTCCCTTTAAAAGGATTTGCAAAAATTCATTTATTTGTGTCAAATTATGGTGTTCGTACACGAGCATGGTATGGTCCTGAAACAGGCATTTTGAAAAAGTGGTTTTTAAAGATCCATACCAAAAAAATAATCTATCAAATGGGTGCACAAATAAATTACATATTCAAAAACTAGATTCTGAACACTAAAAATTTTATTTCTGGATTTTTTTAATATTCAATCTCTAAATACCTCAAATTTTGACATCAATTGACAAAAAATTTCAAAAAGAGGAAAAACACTTCCACTTTTTGGCCAAAAGTGAGACCCAAATTCTTGCACTGACCCATGCAAGTATGGGGCACACAAACATGTGATGAGCTCTCTGATGATGAACTCATGCCAGCATCATCAAAACAAGGAGGCAACATTGACCTAGCCTAGGATATCAGTAGGCTACTCAATCTATGGATGACTCTAATAGTCTGAAAGCTAGCATCGACAATGATATCAGGATGTTGCACTCAAGGAAGGGGGGAGACATCAGTAGGGGGAAAAAAGTGTCAGCTTTCTTCTGTTGGGCAAAGGGTCTATCCTAAGGAGCTCCTCCTCCTACACCTATGTTGGGCTTTGCTCTCCAATAGTTCACCTTGAGGCCCAACATAAATCCTACATACAATTTCTAAGGAAATAAAATGGAACCTCTAAATTTTTGTGTGGAGGGATGTCAAAAACCATCCACCAACGATCCCAAAAGTTCACATGCATAGCCTTATTTGTGCACCATTTAATTGATAGTTCGGGCTTTGTGCATTCAACTTGTTTACCAATTTTTGGGTCCACATAAAGGCTAACCAAATCATCTTTACTTATATTTAGGGTCACAACCTCATCATAGTCCAACCCATCATAAAATGTGGCATGCATTTGGTCACACCAGCAAAGAGCAACATTTTTTTCATTGATAAGTGTTTCAATATTATTCACTATGTTGTTTAATGTGGATAACATAGGAGCCAATGCGGGTATAGTATTATATGTGGTTCGCAAAACCCTCAATTCGACGAGATTTTCAAATATCAAATCTTCGATTCGAGGAGGGTTTTGAGGGGGTAGGGGATTGTTTGGTGGACGATTTTGAGGGGGCACTGGATCATTAGGTGGAGGGTTATGACGAACATTATTTCTTGCCTTAGTATCATCATTTCGGTTAGCCATACCTACAAATTTGTAAAACATAATTTCTATTAAAAAAAACCTAAATTTCAACAATCTCTATTGAAAAAAACCTAATTTTTAACAAATTCAATTAAAAATAATTAATTTATAATAAGATTCATTCAAAAAAAAATTTAAAAAAATACTTACTAATATCGTATACCCATTTTGAGATTAGATACCTGAATAGAGGGAGCTCTCAAACAGACAAAAAACTTAATGTGAAAATAACCCTCAGTTTAAAAAAAAAAATCAATGTTATAGGTATCGGGTATCTGATCTCATATTGGATACCCAATAAGGCTTGATCCTAAATTATTAGCTTTGGTATTAGGATGGATGGAAAAAAGTCAAAGTGGATTTTGAAAAGCTTTTAGATGTTCTCACATCACCACTTTTTGGCACACCATGATTCTGTACATACCCAATATCTTCTTCACACTTTCTAATTTGGTTTCTATTTCAACCTTTGTCAGTGCAATAGAACTTGATATCTTTTCATCAACCTTATGTTGTAACTTTCTCTCAAACCATTCCAGTAATTTGACATTGGAATCTAAGTCTATGTCATTTAGCTTCTCCACTAAGCTAATTAACTATTCAATTATTGGTTTTTCTTCCTGTAGAGTCGGCAGATTGAATGCATCAATAAAAATATCTTTGATATCAATCAAAGCTTGCTTCTACCTATGCTCATGTCTGAGCAATTCTTCATGTTTCTTTTTTGCTAGAGCTTCCTGACCCGTCTTCTTAATAGTAATATTTGCATAATCAAATTTGGGAAACTCAATTACTTCATCTAGGTTTACATCAACAAATGATGTAACTTCAGATCCCTTGAATGTACTTGGACTTGGCCTTGAGGATTGTAATGGGGCAGCTTCTATGCTCAGAGTCTGAAGAGCTGGACTAGGAGAAGTGGTAGATTTTGGTAATGTTAACAATGTTTGTATTGCAATTTGCTCATCTAGCTTTGTTGTCAAACTTGACTCTTTAGGATTGTCCTTCTCTTCCTCTGTATTATTAGTAACACCTTGATTATGTGTTGGAGGTGTAGAAGTATCTACCTGACCTATTTTAATTTGAGTTTCTTCATTCTTTTCTAACTCATTCTTTTGCTCTCCAATTATCTCACATTTTTCATGTACAATTTCCCCTATAGTTACTAAGGTTGGAGTACTTTGTGGCATTATACTGATGGTAGAAGAATTTGTATCCTTTCTTTAATATACCACAATGGGTAATGTTGGTTGTATCATTGTGAATTGAGGAGGGGGTGAAGGTGTAATTTGTTTCTATACTACCTCTCCTACAGATACCTTATCTGCCTTCTCAATCTCATCAATACTCAGTATTACAGGATTCTCACAAAGTTTAGCCTGGGTGGTGGATTCCACTAGTATCTTTTTCAAGTCATCCTTTGTGAGGAGATTGATGTTCTGAGTGGCAATATCAAAAACATCCTATATCTTTACAATGTCATCTTCTTTCTTCACCTCATGTGAAGGGCAGCCACTAAGCAGGTTATAAACTATGTATTGAACGGGTGTGTAACGTGGAGATTCATTCCAGTAAGGTAATAGTAATTTGACCCGATTTAAGAAGCAACTTATTTTACAGATTTAGATATTTGTTCTTGCTCGACCTCTGGGTCCTTATTGTTTAGAATATTCTTTGTTGGTTATCTTCCACACTTGCCTACTCTGGCTTTCCCTTCAATCACATTTCAATCTTATTCAACATTATTCCCTTATTCTTCTCCTCACTACTTCACCTTTCTTAAATATCATAAGCTTTGACAAGATAGCTTGAATACCATTTTAGATAACAATTAAATATCCAAATAGTCTATCTTAATTAGTTAAATAATAATTAGATGTATTCTTCTAACACTCAGTCAATATTGTGATTGATCACTCAGTTAAAATTGGAAGACCTTTGATGCCTGACCACTCAATTAATATTGGAAATTGGATATCCTTCATTAGTGCTCAGTTAACACTGAATACCCTTCATTACTGTAATGCTCCATTGATATTGAATTTGCTTGATTAATACTACAAGTTCTTCATTTCCCAACTTCTTGGTTAATACAAACATTTGTGTAACATCAACGGAAACATACAATTTGAAGAATTATTTCCAACACTTTGCACCTGTACCCTATTGCACACCCTTCACAATTGTCCTTGTCTATTTATGTTCTCTTGTACCAAAAATGACACGAACAACAATTTTCTTGGCTCTTCCTCTGGATAACAGTCTTCTTCTCTTCATTTTCTAGGCAAAAAATAAAAAATGAGTTACGAGTGATCTTTATATCACAACCTCTAATTATGGATGCAAATTCTAAAACTCATCCCACTCAAACTATAATTTGAAATTTGAATTGCACAGTGAGCATAGTCACAAGACACTTGTGACTACCTATTTGTAAGCCAAGTTATCTTCGAAATATTACACCATAGCTTTAAAATAGTATGCTAGGTCAATGATTTTCTTTGATTAGAAATTTATAATTAAAAAATGTAGCTTTGTAATGGCAAGTCACGATGTATCTATTTGTTTTGGAAATAATTTATAATTAATGCTAATTGTTTGACAATAAGCTTATTCTTATAAAATTGTTGGTTGTGAATTGTTTGAGAAAAACTATGCATTCTATATCATTTATTGTTATGCATTTTTTTGTTGGAAATGTTCCTGTGATGCTACATTTCAATTCAAGAAAATTTAATGACAATGATATCTTGTTCTTGCAAATTTTTTGAGTATATTTTTCTTATCCATCGGAAAATCTTTGTTTATAGAATAGCAAAAACACTTGCTAGATATAGAAATGAATTCGAAGTTCATGTTATATTATTTATAAAATTTTGGAAATGATACATTTATTCTTGATTTCATTCTATAAATATGAATTTTGACAAAAAATAATGGGGTTATTTTATTTATGGGAAAGATGCGAATGCTTTTAGTCTATATAACTTCTGGAAATAATATAGTTATTTTACTACATTTATAGGCTTTACAAATTCTAGAAATGATTTAGCTATTTCTCTCTTAGTTAGTATAAAATCTCCAAATAAATTATTATTTTAATCTCTATTCTAGTTCTAAAATATTATAATTATCTCGATATCATTTCAGCTCCTATAAAATTGGAACTTCTATGAATAATTAACTTCATCCCAACTTCTCTAAAGTCTAAAAGAAAGATTCATCTTTTTTCGTCTCAGATTCATAAATTTTGGGCAGTATCTCATTTTTAAAATAGAAAGAATATATTGAACAAAACTTTGAATATAGTATCCATATCAAGAAGTGAATAGGAAAGGAAATGCTTTTTATTTTATACTATTATATTATATGCTACAAATGTTAGACTTTACTTTCCAATGAATTGTGTTAGTAAATGACAAAGCCCCACTTATTTGTGCTTCATAATATGTACTTCATTAAGAATGTGAGCGTGAGTGTGTGTAGGAGACTAGAAATTCTGAGAATGCTTATATTTCTAAGAATCTGTGGCATTTACCCTTACTTCATATGACAGTATACACTTAAAAGAATAGGTGTTGTTGTTACAATAGACATGTACCTATTTTTGTTAATTGATAAAGAAAGACAAGTCTCTATAAAAAATAGGTGAGATATACTCCCCTTTGAGTCCCTTACAGAAACTATATATAGAGAGAGAGAGAGGTGTTTCCTTTTTGCTATGATAGAGATGTTTTCTTGATTGGCAATAGAATGTGATTCCATTGCTTATGTAATTGAAATTGAAGCATATAGTGTTAAGGGACAGTCATTACAATTTCCTTCTCTTCCAAGTCGAGAGTTTTGATCTTTCCAATTGACTGTTAACAATTACACCAAAAGGGGGTCTTGCTACTCTATGTGTACGCTCTAAGAAGACGCACTAGTGCATACTTTAAAGACATTAGTTGTTTGAAGGGAATCATAGTACAAAAACAACTCTGTAATGAGGTGCAATCATAACTAAGAAAGCACTATTTCTTGTTCACATAGTGGTCTTCGTGTTAGGTCCGTTAATTTAGAGTACATAGGAGAGCACCTATTGCCCCATTTGACTCGCGAATCATCAGAGCACCTATAAAACGCATTGATTATTTATCAAGGTTTCAATTGATTTGTTTGAGATTCTCAACCGATATTTGATTGTTTATAAAGGTTCGAACCCTGTCCTGTTCTACCTCATGAGGAGAATCAGTTATCCATTCTCTATCTATAGACATCAATATCATAACGTGTAAAAATAGTTGTGTTTCCATTAATGTTCACTAATGAAAAAGAATTGACCGGACGTGTAAGGTGGAGATTCATTCTAGTAGGTTATAAACTGCGTAAAGGAAATTCTTTAATAAAGGTAAGAAGCAGTAAAGGTGTCTTCAACAGGAATTTAGTATTGGTGGATGCATCATTAATATCACACAAAAGACATAAAGATACTGTAGAAACTTTGAACTGTAAAAATGCAAAACAAATCAAATCGAGATGTCTATTAATCGAATAATTACAACAAAAAAATAGCCTCTCGGCCCTAAAAATCACCACAAAAAATGAAAGAATAAAAGAATTTGGTGAAAGTTGATCCTCTGAACTCAGATGCCTATGCCTGGCGACTGCATTCGGCAAGAAAATCCTGTGGAAACCTCTTACTCTCTAAACAGTAATCATATATCATGTAATTCTTGCTCACCCATTCGATTTTCTGCTGCTCAGTCGATTCCAACGCATCTGCAGTGTACCATGAGTTTGCAGAGCAATCAGGAGGCTAAGCATGCCTCTGCTTTGAAGTTTGCATAAGATGCCACAAATGGAGATTCGCTCCAGTCGATCTTCACTGCATCGCCTCTGGTCGCCCAGTTTTCGGCGTTCCAGAGGCTTGAATATATTCTCATTGCCTGATTCTTCAGATATGCAATGCCCAAATCCTCGCTGATTCTTTGGATCATGCTGTAAACAACACGCAGAGACACACATATATAGAAGCAGTAAGCAAATGAGATAAAAAATACCTGATGACTGATCGAGAGTGAGCTGCAAGTGTTGGCCATTGTCGAGTACCTTCGCTCGATCATTTCCGCATGTGATGCTGAAGTCGCTGTAGAAATCGGCAGAAACAAGCGAGAATAATTTTCGAATTCAAAATGGTAACAACAAATACTTTCTTAATGGAAGTAGACATGAACGAATGTTTTGAGGGAAGGATGGGCTCACAGCCACGTAAGCAGTCAAAAGTTTAGTGTGTGGAGTTTAAGCCATGCCGTTTGGCAACACCCCATAGCCCAGCTGGAATCTCACCGCTTAGCTGGTTGTTGTCGAGGTACAGATACTCCAGAGATTTGCAGTCTGCAAAGAAGGAAGGCAATGTACCGTTGAATTTGTTGGAAGAGGCTGCGAAGCCATACAACACTCCTCCCCTGCACAGATTCCTCGGCAGAGGTCCTTCCAGTCCACTTTGAGACACATCAGAGACAACAAAATCGGAATATGAGCCCAAACTCTTGGGCAACCAGCCACTGAAGTTGTTTTTGTAGAGCATCAAGTTACTCAACTGAGGCAGCTTCCTGATCTGAGAAGGTATCTCTCCGGTAAGCCGATTGTCTTGCAATTGAAGAAGACTCAGATATTTAAGATTGCCAATTGCATAGGGAACTCTGCCTTCTAGCTCATTGTGACCCAAATCCAAAGTGGATAACATTCGTAGCTGGCCAATGTTCACCGAAATTCGTCCAGACAACTTATTTTTATAAAGAGAGAGTTCTGTCAAATTTGAGAGAGACACCAAACTGGTAGGAATATGATGGGGACACAACCCAAGAACAGAATGGACACAACAGAAAAAGGGAAATTGTATTAACTGAAAAATAAGCTAGTACATTCAGTACAGAGAAAATAAACTTCAAAACATGCCCTAAGGCTTACAATAGCATAAATCTGGAGATAATTTCTCCTTTCAGTACCTCCTCTCAAACTCCACCCCGAACTCCTTTTACACTGCCAGAAATCTCCTTAAATAGACCCCGGAGGGTTAAGGACTAGGAGTACATTCTAGAAAGTGCTAGTAGGCATCCACCGACCAAATAGAAGGTTCTAAAATCTGCATTAGAAGTCGGTGCGAATCTAGAAGAATCCAGAAATGGTAACCGAACTTCCGGGAGGCATAACTTTTGAATCGTAGCTCCGATTGACGAACCGCTTTCATTTTCGGAAAGCTCTCGAAGCGCTCTATAGCCTTATGGAGGAGCTTAGCTCGTCCCTCATTTTTTGGCCTTTTTTGAGGTCATTTAATGCCCTTAACCTAACTTTGAAGCATTCTTAGGAGGTCTCCAAAACTCGAAAAACTGCAATAACTTTCAAACCGTGGGGTCTTTTGACCTGATTCTTTTTCTACAATGCTCTAAATCAAAATTACATTCATCTAGCCAATTTACACCTCCTAGATCACCAAAATGAATGCCCAATTACATGCTCCTATTTTTTCAGAATTTTCTAGCTCACTGATAGTGGAACTGTGAGAGTTGGAACCTTTATTTGGCCCAAATGGGTATTAAAAAATGAAAACACATGAAACAGAAACTAAGTCTAAGTACATTTTTTTGGGTGACACAAGATTGCCCTTATACCTCTGGATGCTCCCGCATCAGACACCTAGGGTAGATTGAAAAGTTACCCTATCACTTTATGAATGGTAGAGGAAATCTCAAATAGGAAACCTCAACTACTGAAATCCAAGTTAAGTCCTCGATCAGTTGTCCTTTCCATTTGACCAAATACTCTTCATACTGCTTGTTTCTGGTACTCCTATCCACATGATGATCTAGAATGTCTTCTCTCTCCTCCTTCTTAGAAGCAAGAATTGGACACGGCTCTAACACCAGCTCCTCATCTACACCATCATCATGATGCTCTGTTAAATCTGCAATGTTGAAAATGGGAGAAATGTGAATACCATCTGGCAGCTCCACTTCATATGCATTTCTTGAGTCATGTTTCTTCAAAATTTTGCAGGGGCCAAATTTTTTCATTTTCAACTTGTTGTAAGTACCGGCTGGAAATCTTTCTTTTCATAAGTGCACCATGACTAGATCTCCTACTTGGAATTCCTTATGTCTTCTCCTTTGATCAGCCCTAGCTTCATACTCTTGATTCATCTTGGTAATGTGTGCTTGAACCTCCTCATGTAGACGCTTGATATGTTCAGCAAATTCCTCAGCTTCAGCACTTGTCCTCTCCCCTTGTTCTATCTTCCTCAATTCTGGTGCAGTCATTGGGTTATTCCCATATACAATTTGGAATGGTGATTTTTCAGTACTCCTATTTATAGAGTTATTGTAAGCAAACTCTACTTGTGGTAGAATCAAATCCCATCCCTTGGGCTTATCCCCAACTAAACATGTCAGCAAATTGCCCAGACTTCTGTTTACCACTTCTGTTTGGCCATCAGTCTGCGGGTGATGCATGGAACTGAATTTCAAGTCTGTTCTCAACTTTTTCCACAATGTCCTCCAGAAATACCCCTCAAATTTAGTATCTCTGTCAGAAACTATACTCCTTGGAAGACCATGTAGTCTTACCACCTCTTTGAAAAACAAGTCTGTAATATGGACAGCATCATGAGTTTTGTGGCATGGAATGAAATGTGCCATTTTGGAGAACCTATCAACCACCATGAATACTGAGTCATTAACCCTTTGTGTCCTTGGCAATCCAAGAACAAAATCCATACTTATGTCCTCCCATAGCCTTGATGGAACAGGCAATGGCTGATATAGGCCAGTATTGTGACTAAACCCCTTGGCAACTTGACAAACCTTGCAACTCTATACAAACTTCTTTACATCCTGTGAAATTTGAGGCCAAAAATAATGTTCTCTAAGAATGGCAATGGTCTTATCTCGACCAAAATGTCCTGCCATCCCTCCACTATGTTTCTCCTTAATCAGATTTCCCCTCATGGAACTTCTTGTAATGTACAATTGACTACCCTTGAACAACATGCCATCCTGAATCAAATAGTCTAACCACTTGGTTCTATCTACAGCAACAGGTTCTTTACAAACTTTCCATGCTTCAGAAAAATCAGGATCCTCAGGGTACAAATTTTTGAGTTCATCAAACCCAACTACTTCAACCTGGATTACTGTAAGCAACAACTGTCTCCTACTTAGTGCAACTACAACCCTGTTAGATTTTCCACTTCTATGCTTCAACACAAATGTATAACTCTACAAGAACTCTACCCACTTCATATGCCTCTAATTCAATTTACCTTGGCTATTTAGGTACTGTAATGCTTGATGATCAGTATACAAAACAAATTCCTTTGGCAATAAATAATGCCTCCATTTCTTTAAGGCCTGAACTATTGCATAGAACTCTTGATCATAAACATAATACTTCTTCTTTGTATCATTCAATTTTTTACTAAAATATGCAATAGGCTTACCTTCTTGGCTTAATATAGCCCCAATAGCGCTGCCACTAGCATCACAATCCACCTGGAACACTTTCCAAAAATCTAGAAGTGCCAACACAGGTTGTTCTGTTACCTTCTTCTTCAGCAATTCAAAACTTCTCGCAGCTGCTGCAGTCCATTTGAACTCTTTTCTATCCCCTCTTATTGTATCAGTTAGAGGTGCACATATGCCACTGAAATTCCTAATAAACTTCCTGTAAAAACTAACCAGACCATAAAATGATCTTACCTCAGTAGCAAACCTTGGAGTAGGCCATTCCAAGATGGATTTTACCTTCTCCGGATCCATTTTGAGACATTCAGGTGATATAACAAACCCCAAATAGACTAACTCCCTTTTTACAAAGTTACACTTCTTCAGATTAATTAATAGTTTCTCTTCCCTTAGCCTTTCAAGGACACTACGAATATGCAATAAATGTTCTTCCAAAGTCTTGCTGAAAATTAAAATATCATCCAAATAAACAATAACAAATTTTTCCAAGAACTTCTTAAGTACCTCATTCATGAGCCACATGAAGGTGCTTGGGGCATTCGTCAATCCAAAGGGCATGACTAACCACTCATAAAGACCCTCCTTAGTCTTGAAGGCTATTTTCCACTCTTTTCCTTCTCGAATCCGTATCTGGTGATAACCACTCTTCAGATCTATCTTTGTGAAGTACTGAGCTCCACTCAAGCAGTTCATAAGATCATCCATCTTTGGCAAAAGAAACTGGTACTTGATGGTTATCCTATTTATAGCTCGAGAATCTGTACACATCCTCCCCTCTCTATTCTTCTTTGGTGCAAGTACTGTAGGTACTCCACATGGACTCAGGCTCTCTCGAATCAAGCCCTTCCTCAACAACTCCTGCACCTGTCTATTTAGCTCCTCTGTTTCAGTAGGAGTCATCCTGTGAGCAGCCTTTTTAGGCAAACTATCTCCTGGAATCATATGTATCTGATGACTGATTTGCCTTATTGGTGGCAATCCATCTGGAACATTATCAGAAATAATATCTCCAAACTCCCCTAGTAAATCTGATACTTCAAGTGGTATTTCACTACTACCTTCTTTATCTTTCTTAGGAATCAAAGCATAGCACATATGCTGATGTTTCATGTCATCTAAAAACTTTCTTCCATCAACAAGACAAATCCTAGCACTGCTACATACCTTTTCACCTTCCTTTTTCATGGGCTTCAATTTGTGGCAAACTCCATCATTTGTGAGAGAGTATGTGTTTGCATGTCCATCATGCACTGCATGTCTATCAAACTGCCATGGTCTACCCAACAATAGATGGAAAACATCCATCGAAATAACATCACAGAGAACTTCATCATGGTAACTTCCAATTTTGAATTTTACTAAACATTGTTGACTTATCAGGACCTTACGATCATCTTTTACCCAAGCAATCCGATAGGGCTGGGGATGTTTCTCCCTCTTGACCTTCAGCTTAGAGACCATCTCTTCTGATACCAAGTTATCAGTGCTACCACCATCAATCATCACGTCACAACATTTATCCTCACACTTGCATCTAGTACAGAACAAACTCCTCTGTTGTCCTAGTTCAATCTCACCATTTAGTAGGACTCTTTCATTTACCAAGGTCTCTCCTCTTTCTGCATCCTCTGAATGTGATGATTATGCATCCTCATCCACATGAGCAACCCTAGCGTGGCCCTCAGCTCTCCTATCTGTCCTTCCTTGTCGTTGAGGGCATTCAAAGGCACGATGACCTTCTTCATTGCAATGGAAACAGGTACCACGGAAGCCTCCTCTTCCTTGTCCACGTCCTCTACCTCTTCCTCTCTGATTTCCAAAGTCTTGATCATTTGAGCGGTTGAAACACTCATTCCTTTGGTTCCTACTAGTACCCACATCTTCATTTTTCTTTTGGGTTTCATTGCGGCCTCCAGATGATCTACCGCTTCCCCTTCGTCCTTGACCGCACCCTCTTTGTCTTCCTTCAAACCTTTTATTCAGCTTCTCTTCAACTCGTAGGGCAAACTGGTATGCCTCTTCAACACTGGTCATTCTTACAAGACTTAATTCCTCCTAGATGCTAGGTCGCAACCCACTGATATAACGAGCAACTTTCTCCTCATTTGCTTCTGCATGTCCCACTCTAATCAAGAGTCGGTAAAATTCCACTATATATTCTTGGACTGATCTTCCTGCTTGCTTTAACCCATGCATTTTCTTAAACAAATCAAGCTCATAGTCCACAGGAATGAACTACTTCTTCAATTTGTCCACCATGTGATCTCATCTTGTGATCTTCTCCTTTCCTCTTCTGTTTCTTTCCAATTGGATCTCTTGCCACCAGATTTTGGCATGGCCTTTCAGTTTGGCCTTTGCAAACTTAACCCTATCTGGGTCCCTGATATCCTCATACTCAAAGTATTCTTCCAATTCATTGATCCAATCGATCAACTCATCTGGTTTCAAATTTCCAGAAAATACACCCACTTCAATTGTGGGTCTTTTTCTAAACTTAGTAATGGCCCTAAAAAGCCTTTCCTCTGCATGATTCAAAACTTCCCCGTCAAATTCCCCTTCTGGTCCCATAACTTCTTCTTCATTGTCACCCTCACTGTCGTCACCAGCGGCAACATTTTCTCCTCTACGGAGCTCCTCTTGCAATGCCTATACTTGCCTTTGGAGGGCTCTAACCTCCTCAGGATTAATAGCTCTAGCCCTTCCACCACGCTCTCTTCATGGAGGCATCTTCTTAACTCAAACCCACAACCACACAGTCCTGGTGCAAACTGCCTCACAGTCGGTGCTCTGTCTACACACTCAGGAAAACCCGCTCTGATACCACTTGATGGGGACACAACCCAAGAACATAATGGACACAACAGAAAAAGGGAAATTGTATTAACTAAAAAATAAGCTAGTACATTCAGTACAGAGAAAATAAACTTCAAAACATGCCCTAAGGCTTACAATAGCATAAATCTGGAGATAATTTCTCCTTTCAGTACCTCCTCTCAAACTCCTTTTACACTACCAGAAATCTCCTTAAATAGACCCCAGAGGGTTAAGGACTAGGAGTACATTCTAGAAAGTGCTAGTAGGTATCCACCAACCAAATAGACGGTTCTAGAAGCTGCGTTAGAAGTCGGTGCAAATCTAGAAGAATCTAGAAACGGTAACCGAACTTTCGGGAGGCATAACTTTTGAACTGTAGCTCCGATTGACGAACCATTTACATTTGTAGAAAGCTCTGGAAGTGCTCTATAGCCCTATGAATGAGCTTTTCTTGTCTCCCAATTTTTAACCCTTTTCGAGGTCATTTAATGCGCCTAACCTGACTTTGAAGCATTCTTAGGAGGTCTCCAAAACCTAAAAAATTGCAATAACTTTCAAACCGTGGGGTCTTTTGACCTGATTCTTTTTCTGGAATGCTCTAAATCACAATTACATTCATCTAGCCAATTTACACCTCCTAGTTCACCAAAATGATGGCCCAATTACATGCTCCTATTTTTTTGAGATTTTCTAGCTCACTAATAGTGGAACTATGAGAGTTGGAATCTTTATTTGGCCCAAATGGGTATCCAAAAATGAAAACACATGAAATAGAATATAAGTCTAAGTACATTTTTTTAAGTGACACAGAATTGCCCTTATACCTCTGGATGCTCCTGCATCATAATACTGCCTGAAAGATCATTTTCCGCCAGATCCAAGATCTCTAGCAGCGTTAAATTACCCAAGAAAGTAGGTGGAATGGAGCCGCTGAAAGCATTATATGACAAATTTAGGACCCTCAACTCACTCATCACGAAGATATGAGTTGGGAGTGTTCCAGTGAAGTCGTTGCTGGACAAATCAAGCATTTGAAAATGCTTGCAATTGAAGAGGGCGTCTGGGGAAAGAGCAGTGAAACCATTGCTCTGAAGAGTCAATTCTGTGAGATTGGGAAGGCTGCAAATGGCAGAAGTCAAGTTGCCTGAAATCAACGCACCGGTGAGATCAACAGTGGTAACTTTGTCGAGCTCATCACACGCAATTCCTTTCCAAGTGCATGGAGTTTGGTGGAACTCGTTCCAGTTGCTCAAAGCATTATTTCTGTCTCTCCAATCTGCCTTTTCAATATTAATCAAAATTAGTCCGTCATGTGAGAGGGAAACACAGTACGGAAGCAAAAGGAAATTGCTGAGAATGAATGAAAAGAAAGCGAGAGTTGGGTGGACCATGATTGCTGCACTATGCTCATTAAATTCAAATTATGCTAAGAAAATGCTGGCTTTGTAGACACAATGGCATAGAGCTTCCAGATTTCTAGTACATTCTATTCTTCGCGTCAGCGATGACGTCAGCTTGGAGAAACCAGAAAATATCGAGTGGTGTGAACCAGCACAATTTGGTCAACAGCAAAAATGGGAAACTTCTTAGGTAGTGCGAGCTGCGTAGGATTCCATTTCTCCTTTGATATAATTGTGCTTTGTAGGTTTCGATGTTACGTGGTACTGAAAAGCGACGAAAGATGCAGAGATGCGAACGACCCACAATGCATTTGATTATTTACATTTGGAAGTCGTGAATGTGCGTCAATGCACGAGGGTAGAACAAAAATATATTTTATTAAATCATGTAGAAGAGAGGAATTTGGAATTGTGTTAAGGGACGTAGGTGTAAGGGATATGAAGAAGATGCAAGGGATAGGTCTAAAGGCTGTAGATGTGAAAATAAAACAAATAAAAGAGGAAATCATATTTCAATGATAATGGATAGAAATTAACTTGAATCTTGCACAAAGAAAGTATAGTTGGGCGCATGTTATCGGATTTGAATACTACATACATTGTTGATAAGTAGGAGGTATTTTCCACAACATGTCAAACTGTGATATTGCTATTAAGATTTAGCTATGTATTTTTTGAGTCAAACTCATTGACCCATATATCATGAGTAGTTCACACATGAATCCATCTCTCATGAGAACCAATGAAACACTTAGCACTCGTTGGATCTAGGTGATGCTCACAGAGGTGAAGCACTGGGACTTCCCGGGAGGTCACCTATCCTAGTACTACTCTAGCTCAAGCGCGCTTAACTACAAAGTTCTCTCCATGGTTAAACCCACTCTGCTTACAACCCCATTTGAAAACCCTTCACCACGTGTTGTCCCTTATGCACCATTCACTAGAAAGCCCCTTAAGCTCATCAATTGATAAGAAGGAGATATTTCATACACCAAGTCAAATTGTAATAAGATGATTAGCTAGTAAATTGCTTCATCAACTACAAACTACCGCTTGACTACCCTATGTAATTTATAAATATCCATTACTATTTATCATCATCATGAAAGAAAATAATACACCCCCTTTTCAATAAAATAAAATGCAATATAAGAGAAAGGTCTATAATAAAGTTTAATTGTTTTAAGGATCTTCATAATCATTTACCTAATATCCATGTAAAAAAAATTTATAATATTTGATTTGTTTAATAGAATTCGTTATAAGTTAAATAAATATATTCAATATTGTATAAAGTTAATGTTATTAAACATTAATTAAAAAGGTTCAAAGTAAATTCTTAACTTTAATAATTACTTTCTAACTCCACTTATAAATAATTAAATATAATGGATCTTTTATCCATCAACTAATTTTAAAAATATATTAAAAATAAATTACTAAAATTAGTTGGCTAAAATTAGTAAATAAATGAGTTGCAACCCTATCAAATTTTGTGTTTCATAGGGAAATATTTAAAGGGAAAACACACTACTCTATGAATTTGAGCTCTAGGGATGTGGCAAAATTAGCTAGATAAAATTTAATTTTCTTGAAAATTGAATATATGCACTCAAAAAAAAAATCATCTGAGCCAAGTCTATAGGTGATAACTTCCATCATCATCCTTTTGAACCTTCTTATCATGATAGCAAGTGGATATTTATAAAATTGAAGAAATCTAGGACTTCTAGGTGGTAGGGTTCTAAGTCTATGATGTTCCCTTAGGGAAATAAATAGTCTACAAACACAATTCTATTGAGGCTTTAGAACAAGAAACATTTAGGAAACAATAGATTCCTTCTACTATTGAGAAATTCTCCTTTGAAGAATTTTTTAGCCAAGCAATCAAAGAATATTAGAGGATCCTAAGATATTCTAAAAAATACTTCCTCCTTCTAGTCACTCTCACTAGGAAAATGTTTAAAAGTAAAGTCCACCAATGTCTCAATTATGTACTTTAAACAACTTAAAACAACTTTATCTAATGTGAAATTTAGAACAAAAATATACCTCAACCACAAGATGATGATCATGAAAAGTTACATAGGATATGTTAACTAGGGAAACCTTGATCAAAGAGAAAATACTGTTAGGGATGATTCCCATGAGATGATGTATTGATTTAAAAGTTCTCTATAAGAAGATGTAACATTGTTAGGAGAAATTTTAATATAATTAGTACATGTATTATCTATTAGGTTACTTTGAATCACTATCAAGATATTCTAACCATGTTAGGAGCTAATTTACCCATACTAGGAGTTGATAAGAAGTCAACTGAACCCACTCTCAAAATTGCATCAATTTCTTTCCTCCTAAAAAATGCAAGATAACATATCCAAGAAATGAACTAACTAAAGTAGGAAACTATCTTCCTATTACAACTCCTTTTGAAGTCCTCAACATCATCCTATTTTTTTCTCTCATCAAATTTGAATCCAAGTTTTTGTTAGCACCAATTGATAGTGTAATTCATAGTGGGATATTGTTAATTGATAATTATATGAATGTATGTAGAAGAGTAATATTGGTTTTTATATTGTCATTAACCTCAAATTCTTAGTTGGCTACCTATTATGCTAACTCAAAAGATTATTGTTTCATTAGATTAATGAAGCTGATTTAAAGAAAGTATGATGAAGAAAAAAGTGATATGTAAGTTTAAGACCCCTCCTTGTATGTACTTATTTAAATATGAATTTCTCTGTTAAATCCTTTATAGGAGATCTGAATAAATATATGAGCATGACAAGGAAATAGTATAGGGAAATTTTGTTGTTCTTGCAAGAAACCATGTAGAGAACATCATGATAAATTATGGCTATCTTATGTATAATGATTATGATAAAGTATATGAGTTAATGTTTTATGATTTAGGTGTCCTAATGGAAATTGTAATTAGTTGATGTGTTCATGTTTTTTTACTCTTTGATTTGAGACTTACTACATTGTTTGACTATTTAAACATTAATTTGTACTAACGATGATATGAGGTGTTTCAACTTATGATGATGATGTTAATTATGATACCTTGATGATTAGGGTATATGCATTCAGACAATTTAGTATGCCCTATTAATGATTTTTATGATGTTTTAGTTATACATATGCATTACAATGATTATTTTAGTATTTTAATTCAAACTAATGAATATGTTATAATGATTCAATTATGATATTTGTGATGATTAAATATGTGTGTAGAACTGAGAAAGGGTATTTAAATGAAAGTTTTAATATTTTGATCAATGTGATTATGCAAATTTGGTTTAAATATATGAATGTGATGTTATCAAACTACTGATATTTGAATAGAGTTTACAGGATAATTAACCATGGAATTAATTAGAGAATCGATAAATTGATCCTATGTGAAAACTGTAAAATGAAGGTTGAATCCAATAAAATGATTCAAATCTCATTGTCAAGTGTTTTATTTTTATTATAATCTTAATGTATATGAATCATTCTATAAATTGTGACATGTCAAATTTTATGTAAAATTAATTTTTATGGTGTCGCTTGACCCTTGTTATATTCATATGTGTGTTGACATGTCAAATTAGAGTTATCAGAGTAACCCATTAATCTAAGACCGATTAGTTAGTAATCGAGATTAATCTTGTTAATCAAGATTTAGTGTAAAGGTTACATCATTAAGGTTTTTAAGATCAAATACTTCAAGCCACTTTTATAGGTCCTATAATGATCCTAGAGGCCAAATTTAACATAATTCAAGTGCCCAAGTGGTATGTGTATGGGTTAGGAACCTTTTCCAACCTTCTAGAACATTCTACCAACATATATGACCCCTAAAATACCTCATTTTCCCTTTTGTGCGAAAATGGACCATCTCTATGAGGTTACCCAAGTTTCTACTCCTTGAAAAGGTTGTCTTTATGATAGGGGCAAGTGGGAAGACTATATAAGGCTTAAGTCAAGATTTCAAGTTATTGCTATTTTGGGAGGGTGAGTTTAGAGGCTATTTAGAGTCCCTTTGTAGAGTTGAAGGTTGTTCACCCATTGTCTACATTTAGAGAAGTCATCTTAGAATTTGAGGAACAAAAATGATTTTAGCTCAACTCAAAACTTCATTTACATAACCTTTGTGAAGGTAGGTTCTCTATTGCCATGGTTATTTTCATTTTCATTGCTTGTGTATGTTAAATTCTTGCATATTGCAATACGTGTGTGTGTCTATATCATGTGAGGGAAGGGAATTATAGATTTTAAGTTTGCTATCTTTTCATGTTTCTTTTCCTTGTTTTGTTTGGGAGACTATGAAGAGAGTGTTGGCATTAATCACCTTCAGATAGGGTAGAAGTAGCCATGTATGGGAGAAGGGATTTAATTGGACCCTAAGTTAGTGTAAAGTCTCTTCTCATGATGAGGAGATGGAGAAAGTAAGGTGTTATTGGCCTTTTCTTGTCAATAGTAACTAAATTTGGTTTTGGGGAATAATGAGAGAAAGAAATGGAAGTTTAGGTGATTTGATAGCCTCAAAAGAGGCATATGATTTGTGTTCGTGATTGACATCTCCTATCGGGAAAAAATCCACCTTCTCCCTATTCATAGGTTCATTACAAAACTTGTTGTGTCTACCGTGGGTGAGAACTATATGTTGATTGTGTATTTTGATTATTTTCTAATTTTCACCCAGTAGATTATTAGTTCTCCTAGCTCGGGGTGTGGCCTCACATTGAGGCCTTGGTTGTGAGGTGAGCTCTCTGTGGTTGCCTTTTTTTCATTTGCAAATTTCTTGAAGAATACTTGTAGTGGAGAAAGATGGGATTCATAATCTTCTTGGTGTTGTTGAGTTTTTTTGTCATGGAGACTTCTCCATTTTGTTATCCCTTTCTTGTACATTGTTTACCTAAAACAAAGAAAAGATGTAACTAGTTGTTTATGTAATACAAAAATTGTTGATCATTCTAAATTTGGCAATGTAAATACGAGTTATTGTATTAAATGAAGTCTGTGATTTATAGAAATTCCATGAGTTTTAAAAATAATCTTACTCTCAAGTATATTAGTTTTAAATGAGTTTTGAATGGAAAACTTCATAGTTCCTTTTGAAATTTTAGATTTAAAATAATGTAAATTAAGTTTATTTCATGAATACCATGTAATAAAAAGGACTTATAATTATAAGTGATCATATTTTATCATGGAGTTCATATAAAGGTTTAATGTTGAATTTCAAGTAGATTTCATGTAAATTACATATCAACATCTAATTTAGATAATGCAAATGCAATAACAATATTTAATCTAATCCTAGAATACATACTATAAATATAAAACATCCCCTTAGACCTATAGAATATGCTAAATTAATATTGTCAACAAGTTCCTTAGTAAAACCCACCCATATTAATACACTACAAACAAATCATTTTTAAAAAGTTCTTGCAAAGAAAAAAACAAGTTTTCAAAAATGGCCAAAATAGGCACCTACAACATTCTGCCAAATGGATGAAGGAGGAAAATTAATTCAAAAGTTTTTGTGACAGTCATTATTATAATGATTAAATCTTAGTCATATTAAATAAATAAATATAAACATATGTATTCCTATCTTCTTAAACATCCCCTCACCCTTGGAACTTGCCTATAAATATTTTTGAAATAAACAAGAGCTCTATTTGAGCATGAGTCCCTATCTTTTGTAGAGAAATAATAGTTTATCAATTTGAATCGGAGTGGATAAATTTGATTTGATTGAAGATCAGTTTATGTTCAAGATTTACAAATAGATATTTTAAATATAATCTATAATATAACTATGATTTTAATGTATCATATTTTTTTGATTGATTATTTTAATCTATAATATATGATGAATCTAATATAAATATATAAATAATTTACATTATATCTTCAAAGTATCATTTGAAAGCATTAATATTGTTGTGAAAAGAAAAAGATTATATGATAAGTTATATATAATATCTAAATCATTTATATGAAATACATATTTTTTTAATTATATTAAGAAAATTTGTAAAAAAATATTATTTTACTATGAAATCAAACTAAATATTTTTGAATTTATCAAAGTACTAAATTCAATTAAAGAATCTTAAATTTAGTATAGAATATATTAAGCTAATAAAATCTTAGGTTAGTTTTAAATAAATTACCTACGTTTTAACTAGATTTTCAATAAAAGTGACACTTTTTTTATCTCCTCCCGATTGTACAAAGAAATTGAAATACCTTCTCTTTATTGGCACGTGTAAAGGGTAAAAACTGATCAAACTTAAAACATCAAACGAATGCCAAAAAAATGGGTAGCGGTTGTATATTCTGAATGGGATGTCAGATTGCAGTGTTTTAAATCAGTTTTTGACCATGGCGAACATGTGATGAGCATGAGCATCACATGAGCATGAATATGAATCTCGCAGAGTTACACCAGAAAAATGCAGCGGTGGCCATTAATGGAGCCTTACCTCAATCATCACATTCCAAAATGTCTCTTGGTTGAATATGAGGATGCTCGATTGAACAATCAGGATTCCTTCTCCCTCTAGCGTTGGGAATGCCAATCCTTCTTCTTCATCTAATTCTTCTTCCTCCATTTAGTTGTGTCTTTTTGCAGATGACTTGACTGCCCAAATGGAACTGCAACAGGAGGAAATCAACCAATTCATTTCTATGCATTTACGCCTTTTTCTCCCTCCTGTAATCCAGATCTCTGACATTTTTAGGTAAATTTTGTTCTTTAATGTGAGTGGGATTTTGATTTTGGTGTTTTGTTTGTTCAAAATAAAAATATTTGAATTGCGGCGAAGGAGAAGCGACAAAAACATAATAGAGTCCTCTTTAAAAAACTACAACTTGTGCACAATGATGACGGCGCAAAACAAAATCTGCATTGAGACCCTATCTCTCACCTTACTATTACAGATCTCTGTTGATCCTCTCGTCAAAGATAAATGATTTTTTTGTCTTTATCCAAAAGATCCTTATCTGCATGAATATCTGGAGAAATGGATATGCCTTCATTTCCACCTTGCAGCCCTCGGCTAAGATGACCAGGATCAACAAAACCTCAAGAGGATCAACCAAGAATTTTCTAGAATTTGTTTCTTTGAGAAGAAAAATTGAAATTAGAGAACGATGAGAAAGAGAGGAAAATGAGAGTAGAGCAGAGGGCCTATGCAAAATATGAATGTTTATTTATCAGTGTTTGCACGTCAAACTTGTCAAAACGTTTGCATTAGATTTATTGATATCTCTCATCTTAAACTCCATTATAATCCCAAACTAATGGGAAGTGTTGATGTGTGTTTTATGACTCACCAAACAGTAGAACAAAATACTGAAATATCTTATCCTCTCTTGAATAAAGTCTTATGTATGCTAAGGTTGCTAGAAGATCATACAATGACTTCAAGGTTCCTTTAATGTTAGGTCTTGACTGTGGATAAGATCGGTGGTTGATGTGATTTGCTGATGATCACAAAGGGGCCTTACATGTTAATTCATATTCATTTCAAGTCATACTGGATGTGGGAGCTATCTTAAGGTTTTGCAATGAAGTGCTTTTTTTTTTTTTTCGAGATTTTTCACAGAATATGTAGAAATTAAATAGGATGGGGTTCAGGAATTCTATTCTAATCCTAACGGTAGTGATAACAACAAATAGTATTCTAGTGGACAAATTCCTCAATTTACTAAATTCCGCTTCGCCAAGTTATACTACAACTAAGCATGAACTAGTGCAATCTTCAAGTGTTATGCCAAAGATTTTCATATCACCGCATACACCATCATAAAGAACAATGTATACAAATGATAGAAGTTGAGCATATGCATGAAAGAGGTTCAGGCTAACTTTACACAACGAATTAGAATCACTAAAACTTCAAAAGTATGAACCAAAGGAATTCATCAATACACCATCATATTCTCCATTGTAATCACCACACATTGACTATGCTAAACTTAATCTACTTGAAAAAATTTAGGAGAACAAGCAAGCACTAAGACACGTCAAGTATTCACCAAACTCCAATGAAAACTTTATTATCTTAGTAGCTCATAGCAACAATCTCATAAAAATCTCCTCCTCTTACAAATGAGAAATGAAGCCTTTATATAGGTCCTCGATTACAACGAGTGGCCCGGATGATCACAATAACCGATGGCCAACATCGTGCCACATCAGCCCTAATTAGGGTTAGGGCAATGGAAAGGAATCTACATTAATGCTACAAGGAATCCACTACTATAGTGGGTAATAAATGCCCACTATGCATGCTCATGTAAGAAGGAGTGTACTGTAATAAATGATCCTTATGCACACCTACTATGCATTTAATGCATCTATCTTTGACTCTTTTTCCCGAAAGATCGAAATCGATTTAATACTATTTCCAACTCCTCTATACTGATGCTTGGTGCAGATTCTTGCTTGAATTCTAGAACTGAAATTGCTCTTTCTGCTTTTCCCAGGCTTTCATCCCAATCTGGTATCAAGTCCTTAGTAGTGTGCATTGTATTTGAGAAGATGGAGAAGTTCTCAAAATCATCTCTTCCATATACGTTTAGCTGAAAGAATTCCTCTAACTTGACTTTCAGATTATCAGTTGTCATTTCTTCTTCTAACAATCTCTGTGATAACAAAGATGCAACCGCATTCGATATTCCTTGTTTGATGTTATCAACAATCTTCTTCCATCGATTAGATTCCTTGGCAAAGCTCTCAAACATTTCCTTAGCCATGATCATTGCATTGTACCATCGAATAAAATCATATACATCCCCCTCACTGATAACTCGACCATCAATTAATTCTTGCTTTGGGGTATCCATCAGACTCTGAATGTCGGCAATCACCTCTTCTTGGTAAATATGCTCATCCACCCATGATTCCTCCATGCACTGGATCCTAGAGATTGCAGCCAATGCCCTATTGTGCACTTGCACTAACTCTTCTGCATGTTTGAAGGCTACCTCCTAAATTCCTTTGATCCAAATCTTTGCACCCTGAGCAATCTGCTTGATTCTGTCAATATCACCTACCACTTCACAGGAAACACCTGTTGGAGGGACAAATGATGGACTTTCCTCTCTTATTGGATGAGGGAAGTTATTGATGTACTGACATAAGGCCCAAATTTCTCTTTTCTACTTTTCATACCCTTCTTCTACTTTCTTCAGCCTATCCTTCAAAGCCTGTGTGGAGTCATCAAATTCTTCTAATATTTGTTCTCGGGAGGCCCGACCAAGATTTACTTCTATAACATGGTATTCATCTGGAGCAATCTGATTTTTCCCTTTGTCAACTGTGGGAGTCGCAATCTGTAAGATTCTGGATCCTGATTCTCCTCTGATGAATTTAGTATATCTTTTTGCTTTCCCTTGTTCTTCTGATCGGTTTCATCGGTCCAAAATTTCCTGTAATTCAATTGCTAGATCAACCTCCCTTTGTTGACGCAAATGAATTCGTTGCCTCAGCCATTCTGGAATAGGTATACTTTGGTCTCCTGGAATTACCAATTGTTCTTTCCTTTGGACTGCTCGAACGTCAATCTCCTCTTCACCTCCTGGACTATCCATTATAACCTCAGGAACTATGGGCTCAGTACTTGGAAGATGTATTGCTACTCTTGGAGTTTCTTCCCCTAGTGGACCATCTCCATCATTAATCATTTCTCGCTCTAAGATTGTAGCAAGACTTTCATCCGTAGCAATATCTTGATCTCTCCCTCTTTCTTGTATGGACTTTTCATAGGCATTTACACTCAGCCTATCATGAATTGGCCTATCCAAATTCTCTTCTTGCTCAAATCTCCTTATACTTGTTCCTACATCCTGCCTTTCAAAAGTTTCTATCTCTTGGACACTTGGAGTTTGACTCGGAGAAGAGGGAGCATCTCCATGTTTCTGCTTCTTATTTTGAGGTTCTCGGATGACTTCCTCAATCCTAGGGCACTTTTCTCGAGGTACCTCCTTACTTTTCTTGGTTCCTACATCTCCGGATGGAGTTCCCCTTTCTTCAGTAGTCCCTTCAGATATTTGTCTTGATCTTTCATCCCTAAGTGGTCTATGGCCAAGCAACCTATATGTGAATCCATTTGCTCGTGCAACTAGTTTTTCAAGCTTACGCTCGATCCACCACTTTGTAAAATCTAAGACTGGTTTTGAAAGGGCTTCGAGATCTGTAATTTCTTTCTTCTTCCAATCAAATGGTTGAGCTATCATTTTTGGATTTAATCCTTTTCGCATCACATTTGGATCCTCCTCCATTTGATCAGGAACCTTGAATATGTTGCATGTTCTAATAATGTTCAATGGTAGTCTTGAATGCAATCTTTTTCTAATCTCGTTCTCATCTGCTGCATTTGCCCAAAAGTCTTCAAGGTGAACTGTGTGTTGGTACTTTGACCCTCCTACTGATGAGATCTTGTTGAAAGGATCAAAATCATTCCTCTTTGGATAAAGCGGAAGGCGAAAGAAGTGGAGCTCATCTGATGATTTCTCTGGAGCTTTTAGACATGGGCATACCTCAGTTTTTCCTTCTCCTATGGAAATTGGAAACTGCAATCCCAACTTCTCCTTCCCTTTCTGAATCTTGTCATAGGCAGTAAGTTGTCGAGTAAGCTCTAACAAGACCATCTTATCTATTGGATACCTGGGAAGTTTGTATGGCTCCATGGAGAATCCTTGAACTCGGATGTATGAAAAGGTAGGAAACTGAATGAACCAGGCGCCATATTCTTCAACCAACTTCATTGCACCTATTGACATTCTTACATGTGGCCTCTTTTGTAGCGTTCTTACTATGCGCATGGAAAATATATCATTAACCCTCATGTAATCATCCTTTGAATACAAATGCAACTGCGGGTAACATTCGTGGACTTTGAGGTGTTGGCTTCCGCTTCCAATTGGTCATTTGCATCGTAGTCCATCATAACTTGTCCTCCGTGCTAGCATGTAGATGACATAGGAGCTCATGTAAAATTTCTTTGTATGCTCTAGATTCATCAACTGCTCATTTAGGTTATCACTTATGAGCCCAGCCCGATCTATTCTGTCACCTTCCTCCATTACCTGCTCAACAAAATACCACATCCAAGATTCAAACCTATAAGAATAAGGCATGCCAAATATGCGACTCAACATCATGACCATATCACTATATTCCCTCTGTAAGTCAAGCCATACTATTTCTTTAGGAATCTTGGAATGATGCGGTCTATTCTTTTTCAGCCATTTTTTGTTGATTATTTCTTCACAAAAATTGATTCCAGATATATAGATTCTCAGTGCTTGCTCTTGTGTTTTTGTGACCATCCTTGGATTTCAAGGAAATCCAAATGCTTCAGAAATGGATGTCGGAGAAAAATCTGCCAGAATATTTCATTCAAAATCCCGGATGGTTCTGTCTCTAGGACTGTAGTGCTTGTTACATTCCACGATTAACTCTGGATGCTGAAAAGGAGGGAAACCAGTTGCAGCAAAAATTCCACTTTTCACAATTTTTGTAGCCAGGTGTGTCGGTTGATGGTCATTGTATTCGAGCATTCTCCGATTGAAATCTTTCAAATCAAGGCCGCCAAGGCTTGTATCTCCAATTTCTGCCCACTTTGACACAATTTTGGATTCAGGATAGAATCCTTTCCTTTCATTCTTTATCAGTTGTCCTCGCGTTTCTCTTGTTCCCTTGGGCTCTGCCATTTTCCTTTCTCCTTTCAAGATTCACTTTTTAACTCTTCCGCACAACTCACTGCGAAGAAAATTCCTTTCTGATGGGATTCAAAATCTTTTGTCGTGAACTCCCAAAAAGCTCCTCAACAATTTCAGAAAATTTTTCAAAAAATCTGCTCCCTTGAACTCCTTACTCCTATTCTCAATCTGCTCTTCAAATTTCTGTGTGAGCCTGAATGAATGAGAGGGTATCTTATATAAATCATTCTTCAAAAGATGCCTTTAAAGCTGCAGACTAAAATCAGGCAGCTACTTTACTTAACCATTAAAGTTTCCATTTTTTGTGCCACTTGTCGCCTTTTTGCTACTGGATTCAAAAAGTTGCTATCTTTGATGCTCTTAGCTTCATGATGAAGCTAAGTACTCTTCTATTTTGATTTTTTTTTTTAGTTTTATTAATTAAATATCAATTTTTTTTTTTTTTTACTCAATATTTAATTAACTTTCATTTTTAAATTTAAAAAAAATCAAATTCCTTTGCAACTTTTTCTCCATTTTCACTTTTTCCTCTGAATTTGTGTGAAGAGCAACTCTCCTTGACTATTTTAGATAAATCTAAAATTTTGATCATGCCCTAGAGAACTTTGGGATTTCTCATCTTTCTTTGTGCCTGTAAAAAACACCCTATCCTTACAATTTTCTCTTGGCAAAGATAGTTATAATATAATACTCATCTTTATAAGAACGAACTTGTCTCCTTATACTTCCTCACCATTTCACAACCTGTCAAACACATCCTCTTCAGTGTAGTTGACTGGACATCTATCTCTGTTAGACACTTATTTCTTTTAAGGTTGAGAAATTGAAGGCCTGGATAACAGTCTCTGGAGGTGGAAGCATTTCTCGTTACAACTGATAAGGATCTTTCTCCTGAATTTACTATAGATAACTTCTCCAAGTGATTAAGATGCCCCAAAGATTCAAGTAGACACTCCAGTTTAGGACACTCGTGAATCCAAAGAGAAGTCAAAGAAGACTTACGAACAACAAGATTTTTGCCCAATGAAACATTTTGATTTTTACAAACAATCCTCCATTCCCTCAGTGATAGAAAATTACGCTCTACGTTTTAAGGAAAGCAGAATTTTAGGGAGCGGGATTTTCATGGAGTGAGGGATTTCACTTTTTCCGTGACTTCTTCAAAACTGCACTCCGTGCCTTAATGGGAAGCGGGATTCTTAAGGATTTGAGGAATTTGGTTTTATTCCCTCACTTCCTTGAAACTGGGCTCCATGATTTCTGGAGCAGCTGGCATATTTCCAAAATGAGTGGATTTTTCCTCATCACAAGTTTCCTCCATTCCCTTAAAACTGCGACCCATGAAAAGCGGGATTTTTCAGAATTGGCAGATTTTATTCTTTCCCTGTCTTCACTGCATGCATTCTCAGAATAAGAAAATAGCTAGCGAAAATAGAAAGGGGCCCCAGGCTTGGGTGATGACGTGACTATTGGTCACAACATCTGGTGACTCCACAGGTGAAATGTTACAAACATTTCAAGGATAAAATTTAATCTGAACTCAGAATCTCTAGTTTCTCAATCTTACATCATCACTAAGAGAGAAACAAACTCAAAAGGGGAGAATAATCATATATTAGATCAAAACACATTTACTCTGTGACAACCTAAGTGTGTGCAAATGTATTAATTCCAGCTCCACAAGACCATTCAGAAATTCTAGGATTAATCATGACAAGTTATTGATTCCTCTTGACTTCAAAAGCATCCTGGACATTGCCCCGCTGCCAGTCAGGCATCCATAGCCCCGACGGAGTTGTCACTATAAAACCAACGGAGATTGCTCCACTTCCGGCGAATTATTCTTTAGAACACCTATGGAGATTTTTGCGTACCCCCAAAGCCAATCTCATTATTTCATCATTTTATTTTTTATTCCTTTTGAATTGGTATTTCATTTCTTTCTTTTCTCTTGGCTTGTAAGAAATGAAGCTTACCATGGGTTTAGGAGTTACAGTGGCGCTGAAGCAAGATTTTAAAATTTTCACATATCATGACCTTTCCAAAGACACATAAATGGACTTAGAGCTATAGTTAAGAGTGTGAAATATGTGGCAACCTCAAAGTTCATGTGTCAAGACACAATGTATGATTAACCTTCCGAGTCAAGTATGTTTTCTAACCCATTGAAAATATATGAAGGATAGCCAAGATTCTAATGCTCTTCATAACAATTATCCAAGAAATGAAATAAACAAAACTCGATGAAATCTTCAGATGAAGTAACCAAATCATCACATCACTCCACTTGCAAAAAGAGAGTCTCACAACTATGAGCCACCTAGTAGAAGCCAAAATTGAAGCCAAACCAAAAGAACAGAGAAAACCGAACCACCCAAGGAAGACAACCTAGGGAAAAACAAAACAAAAAAAACAAGGGAAAGAAACCTAAACTACGCAAAGCCAAAACTCCTAACCAGGAGAGGGAAGACAAACCGAAACCCCACCTAACTAAAAAAACAAAAACACGCCACAAGGAAAACCTAAACTAACTATGTACAGGTTAGGCTTCTCAAAGAAAACCTAAGGGCAGAAATAATGCTTGAGGAATTGCCCATTGACGGGCAACTGAACTTCCTTTCCTGTTAGAGTCTTAAGCTTGAATGCATTATCTGCTAAGATTTCAGAAATCTGATCAGGACCTTTCCACAGATTATCAAACTTGTCATGTCCACCTTTCTTTTCATGTGCCTTATCCCAGCGAAGTACCAGATTTGAAATTCGAAATTCTTTAACCTTTGCCATTTTGTCAAACCATCTCTTAACAACTCCTTGATGTTTAGCAAATTTTTCCAATGCTTCGTCCCTCTTCTCTTCCAAGTGCAATAATTGGGTCAAACGTGTCTTCACTCTATCTTCTCCTTCCATAAAATCTTGCATGAATCGTAGTGTTGGAATCCTCAATTGGATAGGAAAAACTGGATCTTGTCCGTAGACCAAATGATATGGAGATGTCCCCAAAGAACTCTTTATTCTGATCCTATCTGCCCAAAGTGTAAATCTCAGCTGTGTATGCCAATCTATAGGGTTATTGTCTAATAACTTCTTCATTGCACTCAATAGATTTTTGTTTGTTGATTCTACCAATCCATTCCCTTGCGGATAGCGGTTTGATGAAAAGTTTAGTGTGATCCCATAGTCAAAAGCCCAGTTTGAGAACTTCAACGATCTAAATGCTGGTCCATTATCACATACAAATGCATGGGGATATCCAAACCTAGTAATGATATTTTGTTCAAGAAATTTGATAACAACCTCCATTGTACAATTTTTTAGTGATTGAGCCTCGGTCCATCTGGTGCAATAGTCTGTAGCAGTCAGGATATACTAGTGGTGTCCTGATGATGGTGGATTGATGGGACCAATGAAATCTAACCACCATTTTGTGAACGGTTTTACTTCAATAACAGGTTGTAATGGCATAGCAGGATTTCTTTCACATGTCGCAGCTATCTGACATGTGTGACAAGTCTTCATGTGTTCATAAGTGTCTTTAAACAAAGTTGGCCAATAATACCCTGCTCATGATATTTGATGAGCCATAGCCAGACCACTTCCATGACTAGTTCCATATTTACTATGAAAATGCTCAATGATGTGTCCAGCCTCTTCCTTTCCAACACATCTCAAATAAACACCATCATGATTCTTTCTATATAGCACAGATCCTTGAAGCATAAAATTTTGACTCTTCATTCTCAATGAATGCTTTTGAACAGAGCTCAAGTGTGATGGAGACTTATGGTTTAGCAAATAATGAACAATATCATCATACCATTCATCTGGGGATACTTCTTCTAACACATATACCTATTGTACTAATCCCAGACCAGTTGTAGACAAGGTTTGAGCTAGAGCTTGTCCTCGTACCAACTTCATTGGTTGTATCTCCATGTCATATTCTTGAATAATTGCCATCCACTTTCCTCTTCTTTCTCCCAATTCATTCTGCATTAGCAAAGTCTTTACTGCTGCATCAGGAACTATTGCATAAACCTTGCTTCTTAGGATGTAATGTCGGAATTTCTTTATTGCTTTCACCAAAGCATAAGCTTGTTTTTCAACATTCGGATATCTCAATTCTGCATCTTTCATGGGTGAACTCATGAATGCAATAGGATGTTCATCCTGATCATCTGCCTTCTGGGTGAGGATTGTTGCACAAGTGTGTTCTGAGGCAAAAGAATATATATAAAAAGGCTTGGTGTAGTCAGGACTCAACAAAATAGGAGCATCCACAATTTCTTGCTTGATTTCTTCGAATGCCTTTTTTGCTGTAGGTGTCCAATCTATCCTTGCTCCTTTCTTTAGCATGTCATTTAATGGCCTTACTATCTCTGCAAATCCAGTTATGAACTTCCTTACAAAGTTAATTTTCCCAAAGAATGACTTTAATTCTTTCTAACTAGCTGGAAATCCTATCTTTGATATTGCCTCGATACACTCAAGATCAATTGAGATTCCTCTTTCTGATATTATATGTCCTAACAATTTTCCTTCAGTGACAGCAAACATGCATTTCTTTGGATTCAAGGAAATCCCATATCTTCTACATCTTTGGAAGACTCTCCTCAAATCATTGATGTGATCTTCCCTATGTCGAGAGAATACTGTGAGATCATCCATGTATATGATGATACACTTCTTTACCAAGTCCCTGAAAGCATAATCCATGGCCCTTTGAAAAGTGGCTCCTGCATTGATCAAACCAAAAGGCATTCTTCTATAAGAAAATGTACCCCATTTAGTTGTGAATTCCATCTTTAGTCTATCTTCTTCTTCTACCATCACTTGGTTATATCCAGAATAACCATCTAAAAATGACATCATTTGAGAACCGTTAACAACTTGTATCACTTCATCTAATGACGGCACTGGATAATTATCCTTCTCTGAAGCTCTATTGAGATTTCTAAAATCCACACACAACCTTATCTCTCCATTCTTCTTTCTAACAGGTACAAGGTTGGTGACCCACATTGAGTGTCGAACTGGGAATATAATCCTTGCTGACAATAACTTCTTCACTTCTTGATGTATTAGTGGTTCTAACAATGGATTCATTGGTCTCTGCCTTTGTCTAAATGGTTTACTTTTTGGCTTCAAAAGAATAGTATGTGTAATGAGAGACGTATCATATGTCTTCAGATCTTCATATCCCCAAGCAATCACATCAGGGAACTCCACAAGCTTCAATATTTCCTCCTTTTCTATGGGGGTACAAACTTTCCCGATAAATACATTCTTGACATTTTCTCTCGTTCCCAAGTTCACCTTTTCACATTCCCCTCCTTCAGTACTTTGGTACTTGAGGGAACTTAGTCTGTCGGCATCAAAAATTCTCTCTAGTTCAATCATTCCTTTTGGGATGGTATTTGTCCTTAAATTCATAATCTCATCGATTTCAAATTGAGCTTGTTGTTGTTCTCCTTCATCTATGACTTGTGCTTCAAATACCCTTGAGCTTGTCAAAAAATCAAGAATATGCTTGTCATCTTCAAACACTTGAAAATTTGTGATGTTGTCAGGAACTGATGGTACTGAAGTCAGCTCAACTGTAAATTTCTTCACACAATCCATGGCTAATGGTTCTAATGAACTTGTAGATTGAGCCAAAGAGTTTGCTACTGGATTGCTTGTTCGACTTATCCTTTTAATATTGAAAGCATCAAAGCTTTCAATTAGTTCCCAAACTCTATTGCGATACCGACCCAATCTTTTATCATGGCATGTATATTTCTTCCGTACCTATCCAATGACTATGTCTAAATCTCCACGTACATGTAGGATTTTGGCACCCTTTTGGATAGCGAGGAGCAATCCAATGACCAATGATTCATACTCAGCCACATTATTAGTACAAGGGAACTGCAACCTATGTGCTGCCAAATATGTTTCTCTAGTTGGGTTGATGAGTTCAACACCAGCACCACTACCTTTCTTTGATTTGGATCCATCAAAGGATAGAGTCCATACTTGATCATTTTCATATTCCATGGGTGATTTTATCTTTGAATCCTTGGATCCTTTTTGATGTTCTTCTTGTCCTATTTCACCTTCTTGAATTCTTTCTTGCTGTGGGTCTAAAATTTTCATCTAGGGTGAGTTCATTTTGACCACATTTTTTGCTATCCATGCTTGTGGAACCATTTTATAAACTTGTGCAATTGCTTCTTTGCACATGGTGCATGATATCTCAGAATGAAAAGCATCATGTATTCTACACCAGTTGGGTAACAACAGATTTTGAATGGATGCATCTTTTCCTAGTTCAACTTCTTGCTTAATGCTTTTTAGGACAAAATTCCTAAAATTCTCAAACATTCCTTCATTCAGTGATGGTTCTGAATTATCCATAATTGGTACCTTAGCGAAAATTGGAGTCACATCAGGACATCCCCCTTGATTGTAACCTTGCAACCTTAAGACCTCTCTAGTTTTGGGAATATATGATCCCAAAGTGGTTTCCATAAACAAGATCTCATTGTGTTCACCATACTCGGTGATCAACAATCGGAGCCTTGAAGTGCTCTCTATCCTTATCTGATTGGGAATTCCCTTCCATGGGAGCCACATGTGTGAAAAGTCCGTTGCAATATAACCATTCAATTTCCTTGCCCAATCTCTACTAAGAAGCATGCCATATCCTTCAGGAATATCCACAACAGATATGTCAATACAACTTTGAACATGTGGATCAGAGGCTAATTGCATGTGAATATTATTTCACTCTCCCACGACTGGGACTTCAGTTTTATCCAATTGTGTGACCTTTTTGTCAATCTGAAGTGGAATCAATTCCAATTTTCTACATATGTCCAATGGCATTACATTACTTGATGCACCAGAGTCAATTAAACAATTATGTAACATTTTTCCAAAAATTCTAACAGATACTAGGAAAGGTGTAGGTTCCTCCTTCCCTCGATAAAAAACCATTGGCTTTTGTCCTTTTGAATCAAATGTCTCATTGTTATGTATAGAATTTCTCCCATTTTCAGTCGTCATGGAACTTTCCACTATAGGAGAATTATCTTTGATCATTTCTAGTGATGGATCTTTTGAAGATATTTGTCCATTTGATGTAACCTTCTGATCATCCTGAGATTTTTGCACCATTCCAATGAAACTTGAAGGATTCTGAGCAATCTTAGATGCATATGGTGATACATCATCTGCAACATTGGTGTTTTGTGCAAAATTGTATTGTTGGACATTGGATATCCCTCTTGGAGGATGTGATACATTTTGAGAAACAATCTTTGTGGGGGCGTCATTGAAGCTTTCCAATAATGTATCTCTAATTTCTGAAATCTTCATCAATTCATATAGTGGAAGACTTACTTTAATTTTCTTGAATTCCTCTAGTACATATGAACTCAACCTTTTCAATTCCTCTCTAGAAGGACTTCCTTTCTGTGTTTGTCCTGGATTTTCACATTTCCTTTGTTCTCCTTGTTGAGAAGAGGATTGAAGATTATTATTTCCTTTATCATTTTCTGAAAAATTTGTCATGGGAGATTGGCCTCTATCTCCTTGAGAGCCTGTGAGTTGTCGATATTCAGGGGAGTCTCTGAGAGGCTCAGGATTATTGTTCGCATTTGGATGCGGGGGAGTTGAAAAGTTATTTGGAGGAACTGATGATGTTAATGGCTCATGGTTTCTATAATTCCTCTGATATGTCTTTATTGGAGTATTACCAGATGTTTGTTGATAAGCTTGCACTTCCTTGTCCCTTCCACCAAGACACTATTATATAGAGGAGGGAATAAAAATCCATCCTTATGTAGTGATTCATTCGGGGATACGGGTGGAGGTTGATTTTCTGGTGGGACTTGATAACGTGGCATCTCTATAGGACCATTTGCTGAAGCTGGTGGGAATTCCTGATTAGCTCGTATTGGCATGTAATCTTGAGAATCAAGAGGCGGAAACTTAAAATCATCAAAAACCAATGCTTGGTCATATCTTGGTGAGGGTACTATATCATATCTCGTAGGAGGAGGATTCTCAGATGTGGTAGCGTTCCTCACTTCTCCTTTGAAAATATCTGCTGCTTTTTCAAATTCGTGACACTGTAATTTAGAATGTTGACTAGTCTCATGTAATCTACACCATCCAGATAGTGCAGCTTCTGCTAAGAAAACTTTATCAACTAGGCGATTCTCAGATGGAGGATTATCCAATGGTGATGGTACACCTCCATTATTTGGATTAGTGTTCCATGATCTTCTTTGATGACCTTGGTTATTATTACGATATCCTTGATTACCTTCATTGAATCCTTGGTTGTGTCCTTGATTATTATCATGATGTGGAGGGGTATTCCCTTGATAACCTCGGTTGCTACCTTGATATGACTGATAATTTCTTTGTGCATTTTGCAACTGATTATTTTGATTTCTAAGGTAAGTGACCTCAGTGGACAACTTTTTCACTTGTTCAATCAGATCTCTCATCTCATCTTTTTCCTCTTGGGTCCTTGTAGAATTTTTCGTGTTCTGGAGATAAATTGGCTGTGTGGGCATTGCCTGCGACATAGGTGCTCCAAGATGCAACACTAACTGGTTCGGAGGGGTAGGAACTTGATTGATAGTTGGAGCATAATTCAAAGCTCCTTGATTCAATGCATTTGCATTTCCAAAATAGCTAGGTGCTCCATTCGTAGTTTCCGGTGATTGTAAACTAACTTTCTCCGCCTCAGCATATGCTTGGATTAAACTTGTAGGAGCCGGATGAGTTTTTTGAACAAACATAGATGTGAAACAATCTAGGGCTGCATAGTAGATAGGTCGTGCTGCATCATCTCCTATGCGATATGGATCGTGCAATCTTGAATAGGCCCTTTGAAATCGATTATTGAAAGCACCAATTGATTCACGCTCTTGTCTCCTTATCTCGATAAACTGCCTATACAATTCTGCAGGGGTGATAGGCAATCTGAACTTCCTGAGGAATGCCTCCTTCAACTGTTGCCAAGTCTATATCAAATTTAAAGGTAGGTTGATATACCAGTAAAATGATTCCTCACCTAATGAATAAGGGAATAGTCTACATGCAACATCCTCATCTTGCACGTTTCTATTTTGGAGGACATCTTCAAAAATTTTAATGTGTTTATCAGCAGTGCGGTTCACATCATTCACAAAGAATTTAGAACAAAAGTGTTTAGGATTATTTGGCATATTATTGTATGCGGCAAACGTTGCAAGGGGTGATGCATTCTGCAGACGCCATTGTTGGGCCATTGCTGGAACTTGTTGTTGGATAGTTGCAAGTGAAACAGCTTGTATAGGTATTTGCACAAATAACTGTTGAATTTGTGTAGCTCCTGGTGGAACTCCTCCTTGGATTGATCCTTGTGCTTGATGTTGAGGTGGTGGAGTTTGGAATATCCTTGTGAGATCAACTACACTTGGTGAATCCTGGCTCATAGATGCTTCTTTATTTCCTCGCCTCGGCTTTGGATCAAAACTCAACTCTTGTAATTCATGCGCTCCTGGGGTGAATCTCAAGGATCTTCGATTTACCTTGGGCGAGGATGAATTAATATTCTCCAGTATGTGAAATTTCTATGAAATCTTTTAGTCGACCCCTCCTTCTAGCGCCAGTTTCTGTTGATGTGTGTTTTATGACTCACCAAACAGTAGAACAAAATACAGAAATATCTTATCCTCTCTTGAATAAAGTCTTATGTATGCTAAGGTTGCTAGAAGATCATACAATGACTTCAAGGTTCCTTTAATGTCAGGTCTTGACTGTGGATAAGATCGGTGGTTGATGTGATTTGCTGATGATCACAAAGGGGCCTTACATGTTAATTCATATTCATTTCAAGTCATACTGGATGTGGGAGCTATCTTAAGGTTTTGCAATGAAGTGCTTTTCTTTTTTTTTGGGATTTTTCACAGAATATGCAGAAATTAAATAGGATGAGGTTCAGGAATTCTATTCTAATCCTAAGGGTAGTGATAACAACAAATAGTATTCTAGTGGACAAATTCCTCAATTTACTGAATTCCGCTTCGCCAAGTTATACTACAACTAAGCATGAACTAGTGCAATCTTCAAGGGTTATGCCAAATATTTTCATATCACCGCATACACCATCATAAAGAACAATGTATACAAATGATAGGAGTTGAGCATATGCATGAAAGAGGTTCAGGCTAACTTTACACAACAAATTAGAATCACTAAAACTTCAAAAGTATGAACCAAAGGAATTCATCAATACACCATCATATTCTCCATTGTAATCACCACACATTGACTATGCTAAACTTAATCTACTTGAAGAAATTTAGGAGAACAAGAAAGTACTAAGACACGTCAAGTATTCACCAAACTCCAATGAAAAATTTATTATCTTAGTAGCTCATAGCGACAATCTCATAAAAATCTCCTCCTCTTACAAATGAGAAATGAGGCTTTTATATAGGTCCTCGATTACAACGGGTGGCCCGGATGATCACAATAACCGATGGCCAAGATCGTGCCACATCAGCCCTAATTAGGGTTAAGGCAATGGAAAGGAATCTACATTAATGCCACAAGGAACCACTACTATAGTGGGTAATAAATGCCCACTATGCATGCTCATGTAAGAAGGAGTGTAGTTTAATAAATGATCCTTATGCACACCTACTATGCATTTAATGCATCTATCTTTGATTCTTTTTCCTGAAAGATCGAAATCAATCTAATACTATTTCCAACTCCTCTATACTGATGCTTGGTGCAGATTCTTGCTTGAATTCTAGAACTGAAATTGCTCTTTCTGCTTTTCCCAGGCTTTCATCCCAATCTGGTATCAAGTCCTTAGTAGTGTGCATTATATTTGAGAAGATGGAGAAGTTCTCAAAATCATCTCTTCCATATACATTTAGCTGAAAGAATTCCTCTAACTTGACTTTCAGATTATCAGTTGTCATTTCTTCTTCTAACAATCTCTGTGATAACAAAGATGCAACCGCATTCGATATTCCTTGTTTGATGTTATCGAAAATCTTCTTCCATCGATTAGATTCCTTGGCAAAGGTCTCAAACATTTCCTTAGCCATGATCATTGCACTGTACCATCAAATAAAATCATAGAAATCCCCCTCGCTGATAACTCAACCATCAATTAATTCTTGCTTTGGGGTATCCATCAGACTCTGAATGTCGGCAATCACCTCTTCTTGGTAAATATGCTCATCCACCCATGATTCCTCCATGCACTGGATCCTAGAGATTGCAGCCAATGCCCTATTGTGCACTTGCACTAACTCTTCTGCATGTTTGAAGGCTACCTCCTAAATTCCTTTGATCCAAATCTTTGCACCCTGAGCAATCTGCTTGATTTTGTCAATATCACCTACCACTTCACAGGAAACACCTGTTGGAGGGACAAATGATGGACTTTCCTCTCTTACTGGATGAGGCAAGTTATTGATGTACTGACATAAGGCCCGAATTTCTCTTTTCTGCTTTTCATACCCTTCTTCTACTTTCTTCAGCCTATCCTTCAAAGCCTATCTGGAGTCATCAAATTCTTCTAATATTTGTTCTCGAGAGGCCGGACCAAGATTTACTTCTATAACATGGTATTCATCTGGAGCAATCTGATTTTTCCCTTTGTCAACTGTGGGAGTCGCAATCTGTAAGATTTTGGATCCTGATTCTCCTCTGATGAATTTAGTATATCTTTTTGCTTTCCCTTGTTCTTCTGATCGGTTTCATCGGTCCAAAATTTCTTGTAATTCAATTGCTGGATCAACCTCCCTTTGTTGACGCAAATGAATTCGTTGCCTTAACCATACTGGAATAGGTATACTTTGGTCTCCTGGAATTACCAATTGTTCTTTCCTTTGGACTGCTCGAACGTCAATCTCCTCTTCACCTCCTGGACTATCCATCATAACCTCAGGAACTATGGGCACAGTACTTGGAAGATGTATTGCTACTCTTGGAGTTTCTTCCCCTAGTGGACCATCTCCATCATTAATCATTTCTCGCTCTAAGATTGTAGCAAGACTTTCATCCATAGCAATATCTTGATCTCTCCCTCTTTCTCGTATGGACTTTTCATAGGCATTTACACTTAGCCTATCATGAATTGGCCTATCCAAATTCTCTTCTTGCTCAAATGTCCTTATACTTGCTCCTACATCCTGCCTTTCAAAAGTTTCTATCTCTTGGACACTTGGAGTTTGACTCAGAGAAGAGGGAGCATCTCCATGTTTCTGCTTCTTATTTTGAGGTTCTCGGATGACTTCCTCAATCCTAGGGCACTTTTCTCGAGGTACCTCCTTACTTTTCTTGGTTCCTACATCTTCAAATGGAGTTCCCCTTTCTTCAGTAGTCCCTTCAGATATTTGTCTTGATCTTTCATCCCTAAGTGGTCTATGGCCAAGCAACCTATATGTGAATCCATTTGCTGGTGCAACTAGTTTTTCAAGCTTACGCTCGATCCACCACTTTGTAAAATCTAAGACTAGTTTTGAAAGGGCTTCGAGATTTGTAATTTCTTTCTTCTTCCAATCAAATGGTTGAGCTATCATTTCTGGATTGAATCCTTTTCGCATCACATTTGGATCCTCCTCCATTTGATCAGGAACCTTAAATATGTTGCATGTTCTAATAATGTTCAATGGTAGTCTTGAATGTAATCTTTTTCTAATCTCGTTCTCATCTGCTGCATTTGCCCAAAAGTCTTCAAGGTGAACCGTGTGTTGGTACTTTGACCCTCCTACTGATGAGATCTTGTTGAAAGGATCAAAATCATTCCTCTTTGGATAAAGCAGAAGGCGAAAGAAGTGGAGCTCATCTGATGATTTCTCTGCAACTTTTAGACATGGGCATACCTCAATTTTTCCTTCTCCTATGGAAATTGGAAACTACAATCCCAACTTCTTCTTCCCTTTCTGAATCTTGTCATAGGCAGTAATTTGTCGAGTAAGCTCTAACAAGACCATCTTATCTATTGGATACCTGGGAAGTTTGTATGGCTCCATGGAGAATCCTTGAACTTGGATGTATGAAAAGGTAGGAAATTGAATGAACCAGGTGCCATATTCTTCACCCAACTTCATTGCACCTATTGACATTCTTACATGTGGCCTCTTTTGTAGCGTTCTTACTATATGCATGGCAAATATATCATTAACCCTCATGTAATCATCCTTTGAATACAAATGCAACTGCAGGTAACATTCGTGGACTTTGAGGTGTTGGCTTTCGATTCCAATTGGTCCTTTGCATTGTAGTCCATCATAACTTGTCCTCCGTGCTAGCATGTAGATGACATAGGAGCTCATGTAAAATTTCTTTGTATGCTCTAGATTCATCAACTGCTCATTTAGGTTATCACTTATGAGCCCAGCCCGATCTATTCTGTCACCTTCCTCCATTACCTGCTCAACAAAATACCACATCCAAGATTCAAACCTATAAGAATAAGGCATGCCAAATATGAAACTCAACATCATGACCATATCACTATATTCCCTCTGCAAGTCAAGCCATACTATTTCTTTAGGAATCTTGGAATGATGCGGTCTATTCTTTTTCAGCCATTTTTTGTTGATTATTTCTTCACAAAAATTGATTCCAGATGTATAGATTCTCAGTGCTTGCTCTTGTGTTTTTGTGACCATCCTTGGATTTGAAGGAATTCCAAATGCTTCAGAAATGGATGCTAGAGAAAAATCTACGAGAACATTTCATTCAGAATCTCGGATGGTTCTGTCTCTAGGACTGTAGTGCTTGGTACATTCCACGATTAACTCTGGATGCTGAAAAGAAGGAGGGAAACCAATTGCAGCAAAAATTCCACTTTTCACAATTTTTGTAGCCAGGTGTGTCGGTTGATGGTCATTGTATTCGAGCATTCTCCGGTTGAAATCTTTCAAATCAAGGCCGCCGAGGCTTGTATCTCTGATTTCTGCCCACTTTGACACAATTTTGGATTCAGGATAGAATCCTCTCCTTTCATTCTTTATCAGTTGTCCTCGCGTTTCTCCTGTTCCCTTGGGCTCTACCATTTTCCTTTCTCCTTTCATGATTCACTTTTTAACTCTTCCGCACAACTCACTGCAAAGAAAATTTCTTTCTGATGGGATTCAAAATCTTTTGTCGTGAACTCCCAAAAAGCTCCTCAACAATTTCAGAAAATTTCTCAAAAAATCTGCTCCCTTGAACTCCTTACTCCTATTCTCAATCTGCTCTTCATATTTCTGTGTGAGCCTGAATGAATGAGAGGGTATCTTATATAAATCATTCTTCAAAAGATGCCTTTAAAGCTGCAGACTAAAATCAGGCAGCTACTTTACTTAACCATTAAAGTTTCCATTTTTTGTGCCACTTGTCACCTTTTTGCTACTGGATTCAAAAAGTTGCTATCTTTGATGCTCTTAGCTTCATGATGAAGCTAAGTACTCTTCTATTTTGATTTTTTTTTTTAGTTTTATTAATTAAATATCAAATTTTTTTTTTTTTTAAAATCAATATTTAATTAACTTTAATTTTTAAATTAAAAAAAAATCAAATTCTTTTGCAACTTTTTCTCCATTTTCACTTTTTCCTCTGAATTTGTGTGAAGAGCAACTCTCCTTGACTATTTTAGATAAATCTAAAATTTTGATCATGCCCTAGAGAACTTTGGGATTTCTCATCTGTCTTTGTGCCTGTAAAAAACACCCTATCCTTACAATTTTCTCTTGGCAAAGATAGTTATAATATAATACTCATCTTTATAAGAAGGAACTTGTCTCCTTATACTTCCTCACCATTTCACAACCTGTCAAACACATCCTCTTAAGTGTAGTTGACTAGACATCTATCTCTGTTAGACACTTATTTCTTTTAAGGTTGAGAAATTGAAGGCCTGGATAACAGTCTCTAGAGGTGGAAGCATTTCTTGTTACAACTGATAAGGATCTTTCTCCTGAATTTACTATAGATAACTTCTCCAAGTGATTAAGATGCCCCAAAGATTCAAGTAGACACTCCAGTTTAGGACACCCGTGAATCCAAAGAGAAGTCAAAGAAGACTTACGGACAACAAGATTTTTTCCCAATGAAAGATTTTGATTTTTACAAACAATCCTCCATTCCCTCAGTGATAGAAAATTACGCTCTATGTTTTAAGGAAAGTAGAATTTTAGGGAGCGGGATTTTCATGGAGTGAGGGATTTCACTTTTTCCGTGACTTCTTCAAAACTGCGCTCCATGCCTTAATGGGAAGCGAGATTCTTAAGGATTGGAGGAATTTGGTTTTATTCCCTCACTTCCTTGAAACTGCATTCCATGATTTCTGGAGCAGCTGGCATATTTCCAAAATGAGTGGATTTTTCCTCGTCACAAGTTTCCTCCATTCCCTGAAAACTGCGACCCATGTAAAGCGGGATTTTTCAGAATTGGCAGATTTTATTCTTTCCCCGTCTTCACTGCATGCATTCTCAGAATAAGAAAATAGCTAGCGAAAATAGAAAGGGGCCCCAGGCTTGGGTGATGACGTGACTATTGGTCACAACAGGAAGCTGAAATGAACAACCACACAATCAGATTGTAATGGGAAGTGGAAATCTAAACTCCCCTCACAATTAACAATGGCAACCTTATTTAAAAAGTTTTTCTTCCTCATAGATTTAGTTGTGTGCCATCACTACACCATAGCTATGTTTGGCTTTGAAACAGGGGAAGGGGAAATGCACTATCTTTGCTAGGAAAGCGTTGATGGTTCAGGGATATTCTAGAACTTTGAGGAGAAGCTTCCAGAATGAAGGTAAAGGTTTTTTGGATTATTTTTTAGTCTAAAAATTAATTTTAACTCCAGGAAAATTCACACCAGCCAATCATAAATTACAAATAAATGCACATATATATTTTTTTTAAATAATTCATTTCAAACTTTAGTTTAAAACGAGTGTTAATGTAAAAAAAATAAAAAAATAAAAAGAACTGAAAACATTAGTTCCCTACTTATAAATAGGCAAGGACTAATAATGGTAGGCAGTAGACTTTTGTTCATTCGGCCATTTTTAAAATGGACAATGTTGCCTCTTTTTTCCTTCTATTTTTTTAATGTTGGGTTTTCTATCTCCGGAGTCACTGACTATGTATTACTTCTAATTGTCCTATTAAATTTATTTAGGTCATTCCCATCCTTTCACTGTCTACTAGACAAATGCATTAAGTACGTATCTATACAATTGTGACATTTTTCTTCAATTTAATTTAATTTATAAATGCCAAAGACCCCAAGAAAATTCCCCTCATCCAATCACAAAATCCAATAATTTACAAAGAAAATAATTATTAAAAACTGCAACACTGACCTTGCGATTTGATTTTATTTTTATATATTTAATAGGAATTAGAATTTGGGAACATTAGTTGGACTAAGAAATGTCCCCACAACCACACCTATAACCTTTTAAACATAACTACTACTCCCATCCCCCTTCCTTCCTAAGTTCCTAATTTGAGTTTGAATGCAGAAAGAGAGTAGGTGGAGTTTTAATTTTTGTCTTTGCACATAGTCAATCAAAAATTAAATGAAATATCCATTTTCCTCCCCTCACATGCATTGGGAATCCAAATGGAGGCTCTACACTTTATGTCCCACACATCTTCTACTCCTTAAAACCCATTGTGAGGTGTGTTTGTAGACAAGGTGATGTCACCTCTTCCCCACTTGTTCCACCACACACTTCCCCTCATTCATTTTGGGCGCAGGCTTGCATTTAATCAAGTGGGGTACCTGATAGTTTGGTCAAACATGGAAGGACCCTTAGTTGTTTTGGGACCCTCCCCACCACCTTTCTTTCCCTTCTTAGACGTACCCCTCCTCTTCCCTTGCATGCCCCCTCCATTTCCAAGTGCTCCCTTGCATATGTCGTGTTCCCTTGCATATGTTGGCCTTGGGTGGTGTGCCTTCCACCTTGGGCAAAACCCACCTTGGATTAAGGATCCCACTTTTCAACTGGGAAGTTTAAGTTAGGAAAAAGGGACGTTAGTTAGGATTAGTTAGGAAGGGTTAAGGGTAGTTAATAGGTGTTAGATAGTTAAGTATGTTTTTAAGTAAGTTATTTTAGTGGATAGTAAATAATGCATATTGTCATTTTGTATTGTTTTTTATTATGTTTAATACTCTTGCTTGAAGGTATGATTGGACTAGAGATTACATTAATCAAGTTTAATGGATAATGAGTAGATGATTTCATAATGTTATTTTATTAATGCTTAGTATTTGGGGTGAAGTTTAAACTATGTGTATTAGAGTTTTATAATAATATATTTTAGTGGTGAGTGAGTTTTTAATTTATCTAGCATTAGGGTTAAAATTTATTGTGTCAAAGGCTAGTATTAGTTGTTAATGGATAACATTCTCTTAGTAGTTAAGTAAAGGTTAGGATTGGAAATGTATTAGTTAGAAATTTTATGTTAGCAATCTTATGTAGGTATTTAAATTTATGTGATGATTATAGTATTGTGATATTTTGCATTTGAATTATAACCTAGAAGGTGATTAGTGGATCAGGAAGTGTTATAACTCAAGTTGACTAGATAATGTAATAGGATGAGTCGGGTTATGATAGAGGAAGAGTTAGATGTTGTAAATAGTTTAATGATAAACATTTAATATTTTTAATTAGTTCTAAATGGGTTATGATAATATCTGAAGTTAAGTATTAGTATGTTATGATAAAGATTGACCTAGTAAAATGTAACAAGTGTTCAATATCAAATTAAATCTAATATAACTTACATTATTGATCAAATCAAATGAAGTGGAATACATTATGGTTAAGTCAGGTTGAATTACCTATCAGTTAGGGTTAAAACCCAAAAGTACAAATGTTGTGGAGTTACTCTGGCTTCATGTTGGAAAGGGAAACATGTGGATCATGTTGGGTGATGCGACGCGCTCCCCTGCCCACAGGTGGTTAATTATGTGGTGTTCCATGTTCACTAATAGTCATGGCTTTTGGTGCAACGGAAAATGGGCCCTACAATTGGTATCAGAGCCTGGTTTTGGCCTGGTCATGGGTTCAAATCTCCCCGGTGCGTTCCCGACCCGCGTAAGCACCTGGTATGCGCATCGAGGGGGAGATTGTTGGGTGATGCGATGTGCTCCCCTGCCCACAGGTGGTTAATTATGTGGTGTTCCATATTCACTAATAGTCATGGCTTTTGGTGCAACGGAAAATGGGCCCAACAAATCAAACCTTGACTGAAAACTAAACCTATAAACTCGATCAAACTCAACTTTAAACTTAGAAAACCCTAAATACTTCTTGAGCATGACATCATACCTTGTAACCATGAACCCAAAGTTTAATCAATTGACTTATCAAACTTGAAATAAGTATTCTTGTGGCACTAGAGACTAGGGTTTGAAACTGTGCTATAGAATGGGATATCGACTCTGCATCCTCATGCAATATAATCTAAACTCAACTATGTATCTAGACCCTATAACTCAAAACTAGATGTACCATGCTATCACCCTTCTGTTGGATACAATTGTTAATTGTGTATTGTCTTTGATGTTACACAAATGGCATATCAGTCATCAGACAGAGTCTACCGAGCTCAGATGATCTGCAAAGCAATTTACAGTGTCTACCAAACATTCCTAAACTTAACAAAGAAAAGTTAATGTTTACCGAGCTCACTCGGGCATCAAAAGATTTTGTAGCAAAAGTTAGTAATAACCAAGCTCCCAAGGTTAACAAAGAAAATTTAATGTTTACAGAGCTCACTCAGGCATCAAAGGATTTTGTAGCAAAAGTTATTATTAACCAAACTCCCAAGGTTAACAAAGAAAAGTTAATGTTTACCGAGGTCACTTGGGCATCAAAGGATTTTGTAGCAAAAGTTAGTATTTACCGAGCTCGCAAGGTTAACAAAGGAAAGTTAATGTCTACCGAGCTCCCAAGGTTAACAAAGGAAAGTTAATGTCTACCAAGCTCCCAAGGTTAACAAAGGAAAGTCAATTTCTACCGAGCTCAAATGGTCAGCAAAGGAAGGTCAGTGCTAACTGAGCTCGCTCAGTCTCCAAAGGATGTTTGTAGGATTTGTAGTGTTTACCGAGCTTCACTTGGTTAACACTAGAAAACCATTCTAGAGCAGTGGTTACCGAGCTTGGTCGGCCAACAAAGGATTTTACTGCTTTGATATTAAGTTTAATTGCTTCATGCGGCCGACTGATGTAATATTTTTTTGGTTATTGGAACCTTTTAAGCTGACTTGATAATTTGAAAGGTATATATATAGAAGTTCAAGTTGTGAATTAGTGTGTGAATGCAAAAATGAGTATATGGATAAGGATGGAATAAGCAAATTGAGCGAATTCTGATGAAGGATTAGATATCCTAGAGGAGATGCAAAGATGTACTCGATCAGCTAGGATCTAGTAAAAGCAGAACAAAGATCTGTAATCAGAAAAAGATAAGTTGCATATCATTTAGGTCACCTCATTGTTGCTTTCTAATCATTGTAATAGTGAATCTAGAATCTCTTAACAGAGTTGGTTTAACAGGCATTTTATAAATCCTCTAACAAGGTGATAGTTCAGTTGAATTATTCTCAAGACCTCTAACCAGGCCACTCTTAACAGGGTGATTAAATCCTCTAACAAGGTCACACCTAACAATGTGTTTTGTAACCTTTAACAGGGTTGGCTCCTAACAAGGCTTACTTCAGAAGACTGAAAATTGGTGACTAGTTACTCGGTGGTTTTTCCCATATTGGGTTTCCACATTAAATTTGGTGTCTCTTGTGTTCATTTATTTTAATCTTTAATGACTATGAATGCTAGATAAATAGTAATTAATTAATCTACCGAGATACAGTATTCATGCACTGTTTATTGAGTATCAACAGTATGTAAAGACATCTAAGGGATTTATTTTTGGAATTGATTTTTGTGGTAACTGATTCACCCCTCCCCTCTCAGTTACTTCGTCTATATTTCCAACACCTTCTACAATGTACTCAATGATTATTTACGTTTTATGTCATTGTGTGTGTTAACATAGTCGTCATTACCCTTTAAAAAAAATTGTTGGTATGTTTTTGCCCTAAATTTTGGGCAGATTGCAGTAGAATTTATGGCTTCCTTTCCTCATTCTCCAAGAAAATCCTTAGTGCAATTAGGCTAAGAGAGGGTTTCTACCGAGTTGGTTGTGGTTACAACTAGATCACCTAGCACCCAACCAATGTCTAGAATGACTCTACTAAGTGTTTCACTTCATTAGCTAAGTAGAAAGTCTCTCCAGCATTAGGCTTGACCGAGCAACAACAAGGCATTCCTATTATTACTATTATTTCTATTGTTAGTACATTTGGTGCTATTCCTACTTTAACTATTGTTTCCACCACAACTAGTGTAATGACAGTTGAGACCTAGTCTCAATCAAGCACTAAAGTTTTGAATAAGGGAAAAGAAATTGTTTCATCTAGATTATTCATAAGGATAAGGGAAAAGAGGAAGAAATTGATCTAAATGAGGACATTGTTATTCCAAAATGAGATACCTCTAACCTCACTCCTAGAGAGATGGATACTAGTGCAGAAGCTTAGAGAAGAGAGGAAAAAGAAAAATTAAGTCCTTGAGGACATCAAGAGAATATTTTTGATGCTCTAAATATTGAGGTTGATGAGAAACAACCTATTCTAGATTAGTTAGTTGAGATTGTCTACAAGAACAATGACAAACTGAATGGACAAGAAAAACTATTGCAGAGAGTAGAGAGAAGATTTGGAAATAAAGTTTTGGAGCAAGTAGCATAGAAGATTGTTATTGATCAAGTAGAATTGTCTACTATTTTTGCTACATTATAAACATCTGTAAATAATTTTGTTTCTTTATTTATCAAATTGAGTGTCACATATGTCTTTACCAAAGATATTTAGGATAAATTATCCAAGATAGATAATGATATGAAGGCAAGTGCACATCATTTGTTACTTGATTCTAGTTGTAGCTCTACAAACTATACAAAGATTAGATACTTAAAAGATCTACAAGAAAAATTGTTAAGGGAAGAAGCTGGGATTAAGGCCATACTTGCAAAAATCCACAGCATGATTCTTCCAAATATAGATGCAATGCAAAATCATATTACACATGCAAAAACATTGGTTCATGATAATAACTTCTCCATAGTTGATCACATGATGGAATTGTTAGCAGGGGTACAAATAACCTTGGATGCATCCAAGGTATTGCAAGAGAATTGGGAAAAGACCATGACAATCATTTTGAAGGTACATCCTAATTTCTTGTGACATTTTGGTATTAACTTGTAAATATTCAACACATTTGGCATTTATGTCAAAAGGGGGAGAATATTATTGACAAAGGGAGAGAAGATTATTTGTATAGAAAACAATATCATACTCCAGAGATATGTATGGGCAAGTAGTAATATGGACACATATGTACAGATAAGGAGAACATATGTTTATAAAAGCAATTTTGAAAAACTAGAAAAACAGAGTAATTTACTGAGCTATAGCAGCATAAGTTGAAATCAAGTTGAAGACACAGAATATTGCTAAAACCTTTTAATTTTGAGAATTCAGATTTTTAGTATGATAAGTATTTTTGTCACTAATGCCAAAGGGGGAGAATTTTGACATTAAGATCAATTTGTCTATTAGTGACTTAACACGTAGTCACTTTGTTTCATTGGTACCAAGCTCTATAGTTGCTACCAATATTATCATTCATCTAGAAGTGTTAACCATGTGTTTCAGTTGCTACCAAGCTAAAAAGTCAAAATGCAGTTCAGGTCAAGATTCATAGTGTCTATCGAGCATCTGAGATAGTTTACAATATCACCCAAGAGTAGTAGATTCTACTGAGCTTTCCAGTAGAAGTGATGAAGATCTTAGTGTTAATTGAGCTCTATAGTTTTAACCAAGTTTTATAGTGATTATGGAGCTTGTAGTTTTAATAAAGAGAATCTAGTGTTGTCTAATTCATGCAGTGTCAACTAAGTGATTCAGTATCTACTGAGTTTCTCAGTGTTCACAAAGTCATATAGTGCTAGCCAAGTTTGTGCTACTTGAAGCGATCATAATAGACCAAGCTTCAACTTCAACCAAGTGCTAGAGCTTGTCAAGTGTTGATAGTGTTTTTTGAGTGTCAGAACATCACCAGGTTGACTTTAGAACTTGAGTTACAGTAATGGGTCAACTTTGTGAATTATAATGAATTTTGTATTGTAGATGACTCTAGAAGGTAATTAATTGGATTGATATATGTAATGCATTATATTATATCCAAGGAGTAATTAAGAATAAGTATGTGAAGAAATAATAAGCACATGAGTGCAATTTGAAGAAGGCTACAAGAAGTATATCATATAGTAGAGACTTGTCTATCACAGTCAGGTGATCATTAACCAAGATCATGCTACTCAAAGTGATCAGTATGGACTGAGCTTCAACTTCAACAAAGTGGCAGAATTTGCTGAGTATGAGAACATCACCGAGTTGACTTCAAAACTTGAGTTACAATAATGGGTCGACTTTGTGAATTATGATGAATTTGGTATTGTAGCTGATTTGTAATGAGCCCAAATTAAAAAGGATATATGAATATTCAAATAGCATATTATATAATGATAATAATTAAGAGTAATAATATTATAATAAATTATATTATAATCCATTATATAATAGTGATATATTTGACAATATAAAAATAAAACAATATATAAGATTATAGCATAATTGTAATGTAAAATATTATGTTATAATTATACTATTAATGAGTTAAATAAATTAAATAACAAATAAATATTTTTATTATAAATAATATCAAATACCAATAATAATTTTATAATGTACCTACATGAGTTATATTATGAAATGGACATATTCAAGGATAATATTATAATATAATTGAGAATTAAATATTATTATAGATTATATATAAAGAAAATAGACTACATAATAGTATTAAAAATAGTGATATTACTATTATTATTATTAATATAATATATAATATGTTATAATAAGGTGATAATATATCTAACTATTATCACATTGGAATTGAAGGTAATGAATTGATTGATTAATTAATATAATATTATATCTATTAATAAATATGGTACAACCACTAATATAAAATGACAGTACAATATCTTCATATTTGAATAGAGGAATGACATACTAATCAATCTAATTATTAATCAAATGATTAACAAATTATGTATTATCAATATAATCAAATTATAATAATAAATAGACAATGATATTATATTCAAGACTTTAATTAATCGTGGTTGATTTTATTAAGAGACAAGGGGTGTGTCTTTTAGAAGTATGAAGCACTCATATAAATAAATAAAGGGAACATGGGAAGGACATATGGAATCAAGATTCAATGAGGTCAATACGGAATCCTTGGGAATAGACTCATAGAGTACCCACACTAGTTACTCATTGAACATTGCAGTAAACTGGAATAGAGCATGTCAACCAATTCATATATAAGGAAGATATAGAATATAATTGATAGTAGGAGATAGAAGCACCTATAAAGTATAGATTGCATGATCATAATATTAGAATTCTGAAATAGTTATTGCATTTATCATCATCTCATTTCAGTTTGCCATAAATTGATCTGAGATCCATCATCTAATCTCTTCGCTACCACATAGAGATAATCCACTAAGTATTGAGGATAGATTGCCAATATTAGACTTACCAATGGAAGAGAAAGATCTAGCAGTACATAAGCATCAATATATACTTCTAATGTTTTCACAATAACTAGACCATTGCCAAATCAAATGAATGATTAGAGTGTATTGATAAGAAAGAAAGATATCAGTGACAACATACATTCTTTGCAATAAACATTTGGTATAATCAAGAAAATTATGAAAAAAGGGAGACAAATAAAAGGGAAGTCGCACATAAACAATGGACCCCCAAAAAGGGTTCATTACAAGTGGTATCAAAGCATGATTCTACCATCTTGTGAAGAAAATTTAAAGATAGGACATTAAGAGTCCATGGAAAGGAGAACATTGAATTGACAATATTAAAATCAAGAGTAGCTTGAAGGGAAATACACCCAGTCAGTATTCTATTTTCCCAACCACGTCAATGAGAGAAACTTGACCAGAGTTCAGTAATATCGAACATCAGTGGAGGACCAACAGATATGAAAACATTTGTAAATTTTGTTGGTACTATTAAACTTCTGAATTTATTTAAAGATAAGGAGAAAATTCTGAACTAACAAAGAATAGAAGAATTTAGAAGCAATTTCGTGGAAAATAGAAATGGGTTTTCCTTCTCTTATCTTATCTTATGTTAGCACTACCCATGAAATGTGAAGAAAAGCGAAGGTTATCATTGGAAGTCATTTCTTACTCCTTTTCTAAAGCAGCTGCACTACATCTATCAATGGAGTAGATTTGGGTAATTTGATTCCCTTCGAAGCTTCAGTCATCACATTTTTACAAGATGTGTCACTTGCGTGGCAATTTCCTTTAACCAATAAATGGCCTTCTACCCTAATCCACATGAACAGCCACGAAATCATATCCTTGTGGGATAAAAGTTGTAAACCCTAATCCCTTAAATGGCTCACAATCATGTCTTTGTGGCTATTGGTTTGGTCTATAGTCCACGGATAAAAATGTTAAAGGGATCTTTTCTAGGCACAAAGGAATTGAGTGTTAATGATATCCCATATCTAATGGCCCACTTGAAGTTTATTTTCTTCATGTCAGTGTATTATGAGTTGCACGGCAAGCTCGGGTCTTCTTGAATCATGGACGGTTAATGATAGCCTATATATCATTTTATAATTACTGTATGTTTGAAGACTGTATTGATAAGAGCTGCAACTATACTATCAATCATGTTGGCAACATGGGACAGAGGTGCATAATCTATATCTCACGACCATATGGTACACTTTGGGTCTTTGGTGCACCCAATATCAGGTCTCCCAAATTAGATATCGATCATGAAGCATCAAAGGAAGGACCAATCATCTAATCGTCACCTGGAGATAACACAGTCAGCACTTCAGAATTGACTCACATTCTAATTTCCGATACAGTCAGTAAGGTATATATGGGGGGAGATTGCTTTGAATTGTGCACAACATCTGGTAATCTAGTTAGCCAAGCTATATATAAGAAAGAGTATGTATGGGTCTTGCATCTCTGTGAACATTCACAGGAATTGCTGCATCAATCCATTCATAAAAAATAAGCAATTCGGTCTCCATCCCTTTGAATAAAGGAAATCATATAGGAAGCTTGGAAGAAAAATAAGAAAGGAAGTGATAAATAATTCTCATCACGTATGTGAAGGACCAGTGTCAGAAGTATAATCTTCTACCTACGGCAGAAGATACTGATGCTTTTGAGATTGATGTTTGAAAGATTGAGATTTGGCAACTTTAGAACATCAATCTAAATTGCTGCAGTCAACATAAGCAATGTTGGCAATGTACCTATGTTGATGGAGAATTTTGGCAAAGACAAAGATAATATTCAAGCATGGTTGGTGCCAGATGATAGACCTCATACTTAAAACAATAACAGCCACAAAACTGTATATTGGGATGGCACATAATGAAATATTCTGGACTTATTTTGTTCTTAGCTCCTCATCTCAAGTCGTAATTTCTGGAGAGGTTCTCCGTTACCACAATTTGTGAAGTGAATTCCGTTACTTCAAGTTCGTGTGATGAGGCAATATGAGGAAAGATATTGATAGAGGAGAAGTCAAATATGAATTGAGTGTTGGAAGTAAGATTCAGTTTGCTTCGTAGACCGGCGGTCCTTAACAAAATATTTCATGCAAACCAAAACCTAAACCTAGTATCAAGGAATCCGGAGAGTTTATGGGAGGTAAGTGCAAAGACCTGCCAAAAGCCTCTATTTCACAAAGAAAGATATTTTTACCTTCCTATTAAATGAAATGGAAAGTGAAGGTATTACATGGAAAGTGAAGGTAAGTATGAATATTTAATTAAAATGATTTATTTATAATTTTACTCAATGTTAATGATAATATTAATTGGAACAAAATTCTAATAATATTATTAGGTATTTGAAATAATTCATTATGGTCAATATTGAATATAGATGTTATTTCATATAATAAGAATAAGTCCATTATATTGGTTGATGATAGTGATGAAATTTTTTGTTTCATATATTCAAGAGAAGAGTCTAATACCAAATGTTGTTAACGTAAGAGGATGTGCAACAATCTCTTAAGAATATATGTGATTATAGATTTGGAAATTGATCACCTTAGAAAATAATGTGTTAAAATATAGAATAAAAATATATACTTAGAAGATTGAATGCTTATATGCATATATGTTCAAAGTATATATTCTAGATTTCTATCTATATTTTAATTGAGCGGTCTTCTATTATTTGAATATTCTATTAGTCTCTCTCTTATTATTTTATGTATTATAAGAGCTATGTGCCTTGATCCTTTCCTTCGAGAATGTTCATGCAAGAAAAAGTAAAAAGAAACACCAACTATAAGGCAAGCTATGTGAGCATACAAGCTCGAGTACAAAATACGGGACTCCGTAATAGAAGAATACCAAAGTACTAAGACTCATTGAATTATATTGAAAACTTCATCAATGGTAAATATATGTTACAAGTCATTTCAATATATATATATATATATATATATATAATATGTGATGATAAATATTTCAGAATAAATGCATGATATATAAATAAATATTTCATTTAAGGAATACTGGAACATTATAAGAAGATATATCTATTCTTAAAAATTGTAAGAACTTACATTTCAATTATAGTATGGAGAATCTCTCTCCTCCACATTATGAAATCCTGAGATAGGGAGTTGGTGGAGGGAGAGGCGGAGTAATTTCAAGCACCTGACGGATATCCTCTAGGGAACTGCTTGTAGCTTGTTTCACGCACCCTCTGCACCGTCAATCTACCATCTCAAGATGGTCGTAATAAGGAGAGAGAAAGATTCATGTTCATTAGATTAACATCATTTTCTCATCCACATTATGATTTCTTAAGATAGGGAGCTGGTGGAGGGAGAGGTGGAGTAAATTCGAGCACCTAACAGATATCCTCTAGGGAACCGCTTGTAGCTTGTTTCACGTGCCCTCTGCACCGTCAATCTACCATCTTATGATGATCCTAATGAGGAGAGAGAAAGATTCCTTCCAAATAATTATGTAAATGAGAAAAGAGATCATCACAAGACTCATCTTTCTTTGGAGCTATTATATGCTAATAATTATTTGTGTTTGCAGGATCCGTGATCAAAAAGCGTATTGGGGAAGTATATTTTATAAATCATTTCCCTTACTCTACTTCATTATGAAAATATAATTATAGAGAATCAACAAAGTATGTATGATGTGTCTGCATTGTGTATGCTTTGTGCCTTCATATATCATTTGTCTTCATCGTGTATGCTTTGTGTTTTCATGCATTCATATGTCTACTTCGTGCTTGCTTCGTGCCTTCTTGCATCAATGTGTATACTTTGTGTCTACTTTGTGTCCCCGTGCATTAATGTTTATATATTGTATATTTCATAATTTTGTTAGCATAATCATCATTTTAATAATCTAAAGTAAAATGGTCAAGGAATAGGCCATTGATTTTAAGATTATAGGTCAAGTGGAAATTAGGAATTGCTTGAGGGCAAGCAATTTGAGGAAGGGCAGACTTGTAATGAGCCCAAATTAAAAAGGATATATGAATATTCAAATAGCATATTATATAATGATAATAATTAAGAGTAATAATATTAAAATAAAATATATTATAATCCATTATATAATAGTGATATATTTGACAATATAAAAATAAAACAATATATAAGATTATAGCATAATTGTAATGTAAAATATTATATTATAAGTTACCTACATGAGTTATATTATGAAATGGACATATTCAAGGATAATATAATAATATAATTGAGAATTAAATATTATTATAAATTATATATAAAGAAAATAGACTACATAATAGTATTTAAAATAATGATATTACTAATATTATTATTAATATAATATATAATATGTTATAGATAGTTAAGTCCTAATAGCAATATCACAATTTGACTTGCTATATAAAATATCTCCTACTTATCACTTGATGACCTTAAGGAGATTTCTAATTAATGGTTCATAAGGCACAACACTTGGTGAAGGTTTTGAAAATGGCGTTGCAAGCAGAGTGGGTTTAGCCATGGAGGGAACTCTGTAGTTAAGAGCATGCTTAAGCTAGAGTAGTATTGGGATGGGCGACCTTCTGGGAAGTCCTTGTGCTTCACCTTTGTGAGCATCACCTATATCTAATGAGTGCTAAGTGGTCCATTTGTTCTCATGAGAGATGGGTTCATGTGTGAATCACTATTCATGATATATGGGTCAATGAGTTTGACTCAAAATCTACATAGTTAAATCCTAATAGCAATATCACTATATACATTGTGTTTTACATATTCCACAATTAGTATTGATGAAGAGAAAAAGTGGGATATAGAACACAAGAAAGGTGATATGTTAAAAACCATAGGAGAAAGTAAAGGTTTATTTTCATAGCACACTCTAAATTTGTAAAAGAAATTAAAAAATATGTAACTACTTGAGTATCTAAATGGAAGAAGATAACAAACTTTAATATTTTCTTTCAATTGTTAAATTTCCTAGATGCAACTCCATACTTGAAGGAGTGGATATATAGTCACAAATAAAGGTTATTCCATAATCTTATAAATGTGAACTACATCAAATAGAGTAATAAAATTATCAAATCTGTAATACAAGACCATTTAAATATCTTCAAGTTAATTTATGAGAAAATTTGAATGTTTTCAAATAGAAGGAAGCTATTAAAGTGTCAATTTATGCAAAACTATCATTATAGAAGGTAGTATTGTAACTATTGGAATTAAATGAATGCAACACAATAATTTCATCTAGTTTCTCATTCTTCATGATAGGGGTGGACTTGTAGAAGAGGAAAAATTATAAAGGGTCAGCTACAAAAACATGGTTGAATGTAAATAAAGGAAACATGGACTATCAAATTATAGAAGAGTTTGTGCAAGAAACATCCAATACTAGAGCACCATGCCAGAGTAATTGTAGGAAAGCTTTGTACTTATTCGTAATAATTTTCTATGGATTATTTTTAATTTGTACTAGCATTCAAAAGAGAAGGTAAGCTCCATGCAAAGGAATGTTAGGGACTTGGTTGAGATCATTATGAATGTGAGGTATTTCCTTCAAGTTCTACCTATATCAATGGTGGCTCTATCTAGAGTAAGGCCCTATGATGTGTGTATAGTGATAGCCTAGACTATAGCTAAAGGTAGTCATGTATTCTTTCCTCAAATGATGGGTTATCTTGGAACAATTTTTGGATTTTGTTCATCCTAGGATGTACTACAATAGTTGGAAAATGCAACAATAACAGGAGTTGGTAATCTTGGCGGCTTAGAATCAAATGGATGTACAATATATTTGACCTCTCCAAGAGATCCATTAACAATTCCAACTTATATCCATAGATTTTTTATGTTTTTAACATGTTGGAATCTACATAAGGATTCTTGTAAAAAAAATTCATCATTATCAAGGTCTATAGACCGACATTGTGAATTTAGTGCAATAAGGAGTGCAATAGGTACATGTAGTTCTTTTAGCTATTTCTTATTATGATGTACCACTAATCCATTAGTAGAAAATAAATGTGTTCTTTGGTCAAACTCTTCTCATTTAATTACAATTAATTTCTTGTTTGTTTGTTTCATTAAGTATTGTAAATCATGTTTAGTTGATTTTGTATTGGACATAATTTTTAATGATCATTACCCTCTTGTCAATAGATCATATGAAATGTTAAATCAATACTAAAGTTTTGCCTTATATTTATGAAATGTTTATGTGATAGATAAGTTTATCCATAAAATGTGAGAGTTGGAAAAGGTCTCCAATTAGAGTTATAGAAATGCCACCAAAGGGAAGGTATTATTTACATGGGATTAATTCCCACAATCTACTATCAATTTCCAATAATAGCTTTGGTCATCGATGAGAATGTATTATATTATTTTCATGTCTTCACAAATTTTGTCAACGTATGTTCTTGTAGTGGTGTCATTTATCTAATTGGAATATTGAGAGATGCATATATGGTCAATTCTTTTATATTAAAGTTTGGAAGTCTAGTTTGGAAAAGAACAAGGACTGGCTTTCCTCTTTTTGGGCTATAGTTTTGAAGTGGATTTTGTATACAATTAATTATATACATGATTTGCAACTTACTATTCTGCCTTGTATGACAATGTACAAAGGTTGTGGTGTATAAATTTCAATGAAATAGTCCTTACTAAGAGGAAGGGTTGTACGGTGTTGAGGAAATCGAGTATAGTTCTAATTACAAAGATTAGACATGAATAATTAATGGTTGAGATAACTCACTCCTATGTTATAAGAGGAGTAACTGAGAGGGGAGGGGTAAATCATTTACCACCAAAATAAATCCTAGATCCCTTAGATGTCAACGCAAATCAAAACTCAATGTAAACTGAACTCTGTTGTATTTCAGTAAATACATAGGCACTAAGTTTACAATAACAAATTTTGTAACCCAGTAAATGTTATTGAAATAACTTGATTAAATTTTATCATGAAACTCTTTAGATATTATCTGTGACTAATCTTACTTTAAGGGTATGTGTAGGATCATGGTGTACCAAAAAGTGGCAATCTAAAAAATCTGTAGTTCTGAAATATCTCAAACCATTTCAAAATCTATTTCAACTTTTTTCCCACCCACCCTGATACGAAATGACATCAATTAATGTCTTTATAAGGTCTACTATATCTTTTGATACGAAACCTATATGGTCAACTTTAAAAACATCCTAAAAATGTGCTTTTGGAATATTTTTATATGATTTTTAATTCAAACATGTAGTTGACAACTTTTTTTCACCAAAATTTGATGAAATGAAAAGGGTTCCTTGAAAATTTTCTTATCTTTTCATAAATGTAAGGTTTGTCAAATTATGAGTTTAGTAAATAATTATTACTTATTTTCCAATAGAGTTACGTATAAAGTGCTAACTGACACACTACTTGAAAAATAACTATAACTTTCAAATGGTACAACATTTTTTAAATGCAAAAGATGCATCACATTATATGTTTCTTCTACTATAATGGAAAAAAATGAAAAATTGAATTTTGCAGAGTTTTGAATTAGTTAAGGTGGTCAGACACGAGAGTTTTTTATTCCAAAATAGTAAAGTCAAAAATTTATTAATTATTATTTATTTGGAATAAAAATATGCAAAAATACATGTCACATCCAAGCATGAGTCTACTACTTATATCTAGAATATTATTATTTTATTTTGATTAAGGTGATTAGACATACGTCTACATCTTATTTTTGTTCTGAATTTTTTTTAATATTGCATTAAAATTCAAAATTTTGACCAATCAATTTTGATTTTTTTGAGATAAGTCCTAGTAGTTTAGAAACTAGATTCAATTTGCTAGAGATTATTTTCTCTCAATTTTTTGATATAAAGTTAATAACAAGTAAAAAATTGCACTTAAAGTTGACATAATCCTAATTTTCTAATTTTTTATTGCCACTTAAGAGCATAGTTTGGTTGACTATGATCCTGCACATACCCTTAACTTAGTTGCATACATATAAAAGAAATAACATGAATACAATTGACACCAAGATTTAACATAGAAATCTAATTTGGAAAAAACCACCAATTGCAACTAGTTACTAATTTTCACTCTTTTGAAGTGAACCATGTTAGGAGCCAACTTTGTTAAAGGTTACATAACACACTATTAGGTGCAAACCTATTAAAGGATTTAATCACTCTATTAAGAGTGGCCTTGTTAGAGGTCTTTAGACACTTCAATAGAAATTCCACCTTGTTAGAGGATTTACAAATAGCTATTAAGCTAACTGTGTTAAGAGATTTAGATCATTGATACACTGGTTAGAGAGTAACAATGAGATGACCTAATTTTTGATGCAACTAAATTGTTGATTAAAAATCTCAATTTTAGCTTATATATTTGATCTTTCCTAATCAAATATATCTTTGTTGCTCACCAAGGATATTATGCTTATGCTTGCAATTCGCTTTCTCTAAGCATCATCAAATCTTCAATCATGTTCCATACATTCAATCCTCAACTTGACTTTATGCTTATATCTTACACAATGGCAAGTCAAATTGAATACAACTTAGAATAATTAATATTCATTTCCTTAGTTGGCTAGAACCTATTGGAATGTTTAAATGGGAAGAGTACTTTTGAGGGGAGGGGAGGGGGGTGAATCAGAAGTAATACCTTTTTGTCCTTTTTCAGATCCTTAATAACACATAACTGAAATTAAAATGCATGCAAGTAAATATGTAAATAGCCAAGAAATGAGAGCATGCATCACCACATAACACAAGAGATTTTGGTGACCTAGAAACCCTCTAGGAATAAGAAGGTAAAATTGGGGTGGGGATGACACCCACAAAAATTATTGTAGCAATGAGTTCAACCACTTCTAATGGTTTGCCCTATTAAAGGCATGCCTTGTTAAAGGGTTTACACTATGTCAATAGTGACCTATTTAAAGAATTTACAAATACTTTACATGAAGTGTCACCCTATTAAAGGATTTACATATAGGCTATTAAACCCACCTAATTTAATAGGACTTTCTTGAACTTCTCCAAAGATTCTCCTACCTAGATGTTAAGCTAACCTATCAACATAGGATTTCAACCTCTAATACAATTGTGAGAGACCATTAGGACATTTGACCTGATTGAATGCAATCTCTAATTTCTTGATTCAAGTACTTGATCTGCTCTTCCTCTTCTGATCTCTACTAGATCTGATCTTTGAATGTATCATTTGCTCTGTTCTAATCAATTGGATGTATAGATGCTATCATTTTCACTAAGACTTTGACACCTTTTCTTATGCTCTGTTCTACAATGAATTGGCTACTCAACAACCTTCTTCACTAATTTCAACAACTTCTTTAATGGTTTTGTGATTTCCTTATAAAGACTTGGAGTTTTTTTTGCATTCACGATCATAAAGTTCTCGCTCAAATCCTTTCTTTTCACCTGTTGGTTGCATGTTGTCTCCAATTTTTTATTGGCTGTATGTTGATTTCATAGGTAAATGAAAGGATTCAATCTTATCTTCTTATCCTTTCATGAGTCATGCATAACCATTTCACATCTTAGTTTGTGATGGCACAAACTCTTATGCTGATCCTATGTCACTCGGCACATATAGTATTACTGATGCTCGCCACATACTATTTCTAGATTTCTCAGCATCAACTACATTTCCTAGTTTTCTCGGCACCTGTTATATCTTGTATTGCTCAGCACATGCTACACTATAAGTTGCTCGACACCAACTATGGATCAACACCTATTGAAATTCTGACTCGACATGCATTGTGTACTCGACATATATAGTGAAAATGGTTAAGTGTGTTGACACTTAATTGTCAAAACTATTTATTTGACCAACAGAAACAAAAAATAATTCAATTGAACTCATTATGCCAAAATAAAAAAATCCTTAGTTAGCCAACCTTGCTCGATAGATACTAACTCAAAGCAATTTTCCCGTGTTAATCAAGTGAACTCAGTCAACACTACATATTTAAAAAGTTCCTTTGGTAACCTAGTGAGCTCAGCTAACACTAGTTTCATCCAAAATTTCCTTCATTAACTAAGTGAGCTCAGTTAACACTAAACTTCTATAAACTGTCCTTTGTCGCTTAAGTGAACTCGGTAGACACTATCTTCTGAACTAGCAAACTCTAGAATGCTTAGTAAACACAAAAAAATATCTTCAATGCCCGAATGAGCTCGACATGACATATTGTGTAACATCAAAGACAATTCACAATTAATCCATTATTACCAACAATCTCCCTCTTTGGCATTGATGGCAACATAACATGTAATAATGCAATAAAATTTTAGAGCAACAATAAAGTAAAAAACATATCCTTAGTTTCATTTTGATTCTCATCCATGAAAACTCTATTTATTAGTGTGAACTCCCTCTTCCTTTAGTTTCTCCCTTCTGTTAGCAAAACTCTATTTTTGATATAAGACCAAGTTCATTCACCCTTTTTCTTTAACATCTCTTTCTCTCTTTATAAAATTTCTATGAGATATGATATTAAACTTCTCGCTCTTTGACATCTAATACCAAAGACAATAGTCAGTGAATGTCTCTATACCGCATGTACTAATTCATTTGCAATGTGTCCTTGTCAATATTGCATCAACTAACTGATCTTCAACGTGCTCCAGTTGATGCATCACTAAACTTCTCTTAGCGAGCTTCAGAGAGGGGAATGACCCCTAACTTCCGTCTTAGATAAAAAAATGCATCCTTAGGTAATTCCTTAGTGAATATGTCTACAATTTGTTCTTTAATATTCACATATTCCAACCTTACCTCTTTATCTTCTACCAACTCTCTCAAAAAATGATATTTTAGAGCAATAAGTTTTGATCTGGTATGCATCACAAGAATTTTTGATATGTTAATTCCACTAGTATTATCATAGAAGATAACCACTAGATCCTTGATTTCTATCTTCATACCTACCAATAGTTACTTGAACCAAACAATATTTGAACAATTAACTGTTGTTGCCACATATTCTACTTCTGTTGTGGACTAGGAAATACAATTGTGTTTCTTTCTTGTCCAAGACACTAGACTTTTACCAAGAAAGAATGCTCCACCACTGATGCTCTTTCTATCATCAACACTTCCTATCCAATCATCATTTGTGAACGCTTTCAAATTCAAATTGCCTCCTTTTCTATACCATAATCCATAGTCTCTAGCACCTTTCAGATATCTCATGATTCTCTTATTTTCCATCATGTTATTTTCTTTGGGATTTGTTGAGAACCTTGCCACCATACCAATTGCCAATGCAATATTAGGCCTTGTGTGCACAATATAGTACAATTTTCAATCATTAATTTGTATGTGGTCTGATCTACCTGCTTGGAATCATAATTTTTGGAAAGTTTAAGTCTAGTAGACATAGGAGTTCCAATTGGTCTTGAATCTTCCATTCCAAACTTCTTTAGTATCTTCTTAATATATTTCGATTGAGTAATGTAGATACCCTCCTTCTTCTATTGGATCCACAATCCAACAAAGAATTTGATTTCTTCAAACATAAACATCCTAAATTCTTTGCTCATTTCTTTTGAGAATTCTTTACACAAGTCATCATTTCCTATAAATATATTGTCATCCACAAAGATTTCTGCCAACGCAATCTTCTTGTTTGGTCATTCTTTGACTTATAGCCTAAGCTATTATCATTCGTTCTTTAAAAACCAATCTTTATCAAGTAGTTTTGAAGTCTTTCATACCAAGCTCTGAGATCTTTCTTGAGATCATACAATGCTTTGTGTAATTTGCAGATCGTATCTCTTTCTCTAGGATCTACAAAACCTTTATGTTTCTCTACGTAGACTTCTTCATCAAGAATTCTATTCAAGAATGAAGATTTTACATCCATTTGATAAAATTTAAATCTTGTGTATGCTGCATATGCTAGTAAAGTTCTAACACCTTCCAATCATGTAATAGGAGAAAAAGTTTCACCATAATCAATACCTTCTTCTTGAGAATAACCTTTATAAACTAACATTACTGTATTTCTTGAAATTTCTCCATCTTCATTTATCTTATTTCTAAAAACCCACTTTGTACCAAATAAATTTTTATCATTGGGTCTAAGAACAAGAGTCCAAGTCTTATTCTTCTCTATCTATTCTATTTCTTCATTCATGGCTTCAATTGAACTTTCATTATCTAAAGCATCTTTAACATTTATAGGTTCAAATTCAACAAGAAAACATGTATCTTTCAATTTTTTTCTTTTCATTGTTCCATGTAACTGTCTCTAAAGATCTGATTAAGTTAATGATGTTTTTTGACATATTTTGCTAGTACAACTTCTTTGGATTTGGAGTTTGTTTTGTTGACCTCTTCGTGATCTTCTATATTAAGCTCAGGTGTCACTGTCTATGACTTGAGTCCATCAGACTCAATTTTCCTCTTGCAATAGCTCAGTATCTTTTGACTACAAGTTGGGTTCTTTAGATTGTGACTTGGGTTGCACCGGATGAAACTTAGTAGCTTTTGGATATTTTGGGTACTCACGAGGTGAAGCTTTCTAACTTTCATATAGATTTGACAATGTTTAGGTTCATAATACACAAATCTTCTGTAATCCTCAAGTTCTTTGTTGCTTTCCTCTTCACTCTTTCCTAAAAATTCATTAATTCTCACATTTAAATTTTTTATGATTTTATGAGTAGACAAATTCAAACATTTGTATGCTTTACTTTTGCAAGAGTATCCTAGGAATATGCCTTCATCACCTTTGACATTAAATTTACCTTTCCTTGATTCTTTCAAGATATAAAATTTGCTACCAAATAATTTCAAGTAACTTACATTAGGTTTGTAGCCATACCATAGTTTGTAAGGAGTTCGATTTGAGTCTTTCTTCAACTATACTCTTTTTAAAGTCTACAGTACTGATTGCTTCCTTCCAATATTTGATTGAAACATTCTTTTCTATCATCAAGGTTCTTGCACAGTCCATGATTGATCTATTCCTTCTTTTAGCTATGCCATTCTATTATACCAAGGATGATACCCATCTCTTAATTCCTTTTTCAATGTAGAATTCATTGAACTCATTGGAAATGAATTCATCACCTCTCTTTGACCTCAAAAATTTCAGCTTCTTTCTGGTTTCTTTCTCTACTCTTTCTAGATACCACTCAAATTTTTGAAATTCTTCAGACTTTCCTTTTAGATACATTATAGTCATCATTCTAGAATAATCATCAACAAAAAGAATGAAAATTTTATCTCCACTATAACTCTCTATTCTAATAGGTACACATAAGTCTGTATGTACAAGTTCTAAGACTTCTTCAGAATGATAGTTCTTTCTTTTTAAACTAGTTTTTCCCATCTTACCAATTTGACATTTTTTGCGTAAACCCATATAAGGTTTCGTTGGGTTAGGAATACCTCTTACTGTTCTATTTTTACTTACCTTGACTAGATTATCAAAGTTCACATGACATAGTCTATTGTACCATAACCAACTTTCTTCTACTTGAGCAATAAAACATGAAATTTCACTGAGATCTAGGAATAATACATTACCTTTTGTTTGTTTTCCAAACCCAACTAGATTACCTTTTCCATCTAGTAGTTTGGCCTTCCCATTCATAAATTCTACCTTGAATCAAATGTTATTCAACTGTGCCATGCTCAGTAGATTATACTTTAATCCTTCAACCCAATAAGCATTTTCACATCTAAGTTCATTAGTCAATGAGATACTATCTTTTCCCTTTATACAACAAGGTTCATTGTTTCCAAATCTCACACTACCACCATCATAATATTCTATGTGTTCAAACTTTGTTTTATCACCATTCATATGATGTGAGTAGCCACTATCAATAATCCAGATGTATCATTTTTGCTAACATGAGAGATAAGTGCCATTTTATCTCCTTCATCATTAGATTCATCTTTTACAACAATATATACCATTTCATCTTCATTTTTATTAGAATATTTAGCCATAAAACAAGATTTCTTATCTTTGTCTTTGCAATTGTTAAATTCCTTCTTGCTTTTGTCCTTGCATTTCTTTTCATCTTTGTCTTCTCCATTTGGGTACCTTGCAGTAGTGTGTCCAACTTCTTCACAAGAAAAACAAGTTAGATGAATCTTACCTTTGTACTTTCCCATGCCTTTGGAATAGTTCCTTACAAGTAGGGCTTTAACAAGTTCAAGATCACTATCTAAAATTTCTTCCTCTTCTTCACTCTCTGATTGATTGGCTTTTTGATTTCTTACCCTTTTTCTTGAATGAAAACTTGGCATCAAATGCAGAATCAACACCTTTGGAACCAGGGACATAATTATCATACTTATCCAATTCAAAAGCTATCAATCTTCCAACTAGAGCATCCAAAGTTATATTGACATTTGGATCACATCTCACCTCTTGAATAGTCGACACTCTAATTGCATAGATAGAAAGAAGGGTTCTAAGTATCTCACTTACAACTATTTTGTCATCAATTTCTCCTCCATATGCTTTGATTGCACTTACACTTGCTTTAATTTGCTCAACATATTTTGCAATATTTTCATCTTCATCTAATAAAATTGTCCTCTAAAACTTTTAGCTTTATCTCTTCTTACATTATCATCTCCTCCATAAATGGATTTCAGCTTGATCCACATATCATAAGCTATAGTGAAAATTTTGACTTCATCAAATTCAACATAATTAAGAGTGGATGAATGTCAATCATCATGATGTTATGATTTTTCTTTTCAGAAATTTCTTCAACTGATAATGTTCCAGTAGGAATCTTGTATTCACTATCAATATATTTTCATCATGAATCATTGATAGTTTCCAAATGTAATCTTATAAATCCTTTCCATGCTACAAAGTTGTCTCTGTTCAACATGTGAATCTCTCTTCTATAAGACATCTCGATCTTTAGCTTAGGTACTTGAAACCTTCTCTACGAGCACCAAGAACTATGATACCAATTGTTGGAAATAAAAGAGGAGTAACTAAGAGGGGAGAGGTGAATCAGTTACACAAAAATTGCAAATAGAAACTTAGTGTAAACTAAACTGTGCTCTAACTTGGCAAATACACAAGCACTCGGTTTACACTAATAAATGTTGTAAATCGGTAAGCACTGAAATAACTAGAGAAATGTTTATCATGAAAATATTAAGATATTAGCTCTGATTAAAATAAATTTAACTTAGTTGCATACACACAAAATAAATAGCATGAACACAATTGACACCAAGATTTAACATTGAAAGCCAATTTGAGAAAAACCACCAATTGTAACTAGTTACTGATTTTCACTCTTTTGAAGTGAGCCCTATTAGGAGCCAACCTTTTTAAAGGTTACAAAACACAATGTTAGGTGTGACCCTATTAGAGGATTTAATCACCCTATTAGGCATGGCCTTGTTAGAGGCATGTTACCGCATTTTGTTTGCCTCGCCAAATTTCAAAATTCAAATGTTACCCCGTCCAACGGTCACCTCCCCAATTAAGTAATATTTTAATACCCATGGGAATATTAAATACCAAGTTCTAAACCTTATAACATATGTTTTGCGGCCTGCAAGTTCTCCGCCGTCGGCTCAAGGTAGATCAACGGATGGCGCCATCGCGCTATGGGAAAGCTGCGCAGGATTTACGATGGTGACATAGCGCCTTGACGACATGTTGCGTTGGTGGTCCATATTCAGCGAACACATCCCAATGTTTGACGGGTCAAAAAAGTTTCACGATGGACCTAAAAGTGTTCATGGTGGTGGGTGAGCATGTTCTAATGGCCGAAAGTCTCAAAAAGCGGTAAGGCACCATGTCGCCAATGAAAAACTCATGAGTTTTTCGTTGGTGACATAGCGCCCAAATGGAAGATCAGATTGATAGCAGGAGCGATCAGATAGTTGGGTCCCATTTGTACCTCATCTGCATAGTCAGAAAGCCCGGGGCCATGGTGGCAAATCAGAGGGAGCCACGTGCAAAGCAGAGGACATATCATCAGTTGGGCGCTATGGCGCTATGGGAATTTGACCTCAATTTTCTCATAGTGACATGGCACCTAGTCGACACGTGGCCACTCCATGGGGTCAAGTCTTGGATCTGCCAGGTCGGCGCTTCAAATGGCCAATAGGGAGGTGCCAAGTGTACGTATCAGAGCACAACATTTCATGGGCCAAACGGTTTTTAGAGGAAATAATGTGCAAAGTGCGACGTGGTTCTGATCGTCAGATTGAGACTGATCTACGGTGGGCACCATCGCGCTATGAGGAACTGCTCGGGAGATAGCATTGGCGACATAGCGCCCTGGCACCACATGTCTTGGTCGGGCCATATTTCCATGCAGCCAACACAGTAAAGAGGGACAGTTCTTTTGTGGCCGTCAGATCAAGACGATTGATGGCAGGCGCCATCGTGCTATGAAGAAGCTGCACGATGTATACGTTGGCGACATAGGACCCTGATGACACGTGTCTCACTGGCCCGGTCAGGATTGATGGTCGGCTGGCAGTTAGTGTAATCGTTGCAGTTAATGATAACATTTCAAAGGTGGCACAGCTAGTCTAACATAAGGAATGGTTAGTGTGTGGGACCTTGAGGAGGTGGAAAAATAAAGAGAGACGATTGGCCCACGTGACCTAGTTGGCACATAAGGAACTATTTGACTTACTTTGACCTTATGGATTCATGAACCAAAAACAACAAATTAGGTTTTTTGCCGCAAGATTTTGATCCTGTGATCAATGCCACTGATTCAGGAGTGAATGTGAAACATAGAAAGACACTCCACCGTCTCAGTCGATCCATCTACCTGGTCAGAGCGCAGTTATGGCGTCATTTCTGTCTTCTCTAGGTTCCTTCTCAGAAGAATATCAGATTTTGGTACTTAAAACCACCAGATCTTTGATTGGATTTTCAAGGTGAGAAGTTGATGGCAGTAGTTGAGCAGTTAATGCAGAGCCAATTTCCTCAGTTATGCCTAAACTATAAAGGCAAATTTTGTACATTTCTAAAGGGGGACTCCTTTTCTGATTTCTCTACTACTGCTCGTAGGTCTATAGTGTAAAATTCCCTTTGTCTCTGAGCTATATAACATTCTGTATCATCTCCTTCAGCCATCAATGTGTATGTGCATCCGTCTTGCCTCTCATTGGTGTATTGTTGAGATCAGTAGCTTGGATACTATATCTATTCACGGCCTATTGGATAATATATAAGTGAAACCCTTCTCCTTGTGTTATTCAGTTTGGTTTCCTGATCTATATGTGGTTATTGATTGATATAAGTCTAGGTGTATATGTCCTTTGAATGTTATCTTGGTTTTGTAGTGCATATATGGGAAGAAATAAAGTCTGAACACTCTATTTTGGTGCATCACCTCCTTAGATTAGACTAGGTAAATTTTCTTTTGTGCTCTTCTTCTCCCTTTTCCTTTCCAAGAGTAGATAGGTGTGCCTTGATAGTAAGAGGAAGCCAGCCTTCTCCGGAGACTCAACCTCGCAGTTCAAGTCCCACAGCTTGGAGGTTGTTTCCATGTTTCACTAGGTTGTCCTCGCGCATAAGCCTTGGACAAGGGTGCAAATTTAAGTGACAACAATTTTTGGCATGCCCGGTGGGACACTTTTCAAACAAATTTAAAGTCTACTGGTGTCAAGAAGAAGGAGTTTCAGAGATTAATGCTGAAGAGGTAGTGTTGGCTTCAGTATTCAAGCCTTTAAGAGGCTAATCCTTCAAAGTACTTGGCGACTCTGTACATCAACAAATCTGGTTCCAGGCCAAAGTTGTAGTGGTTCATGCCCAGAGCTAAAACAAGGGCGTCTTCTAGAGGTAAATTTCAATATCAAGAGCTTTCTCTTTCAAACCCTAGAAGAAGGAGGACTAGAACTTCATTATCACCAGTTAGGGGTGTGATAATAGTTAATATACCTATAAGATCTGTCTCTACTCCTCCTGTTGCTCGAACTCAGCCTAGATTTCCATCAACACTCATCAATAGAACACTTGTTTACATGGCACAGCCAAGAGTTCATGCTTTTGCCACCTTCAATGGTGGAAGTCCCATGTTGTTAGCCCAAAGATATGATATACCAGTATCTACACTGAAAAGTATACCTGATTTTACTGGTGAAACTTCCATCTCCCCTTTAGAGCATATCCAAGAAGTAGAAAATGTCTTTAATATTCATGGTATTAAAGATGATGATGTTGTTGTCAGACTTCTAGCCTCATCTTTAAAAGGAAAAGCATTACAATGGTATTGAGGCTTAGCTCATGGTTCTATAACTAATTGGGATGGACTAGGAGCAAGGTTATGCAAACATTTTGAGGATAGAAGTGACCATCTGTCACTTTTAGAGTAGCTGACTACTATAAAAAGAGCCCCCCATGAATGTATGACTGATTTTAATTATAGATTTCAAAAGACATGGGATAGAATACCCACTACAATGAAACCGACCCCTGGTAATGCCTTCTTGCATTACCTTAGAGCTTTTAACAGTGATATTGCCACTACAATCCAAACTATGGGAGGAGATACCTTGCCTAATGCTTATGAGATAGCTATAAAAGCTGAGAACATCATCATACAAGGAGGCAAACTAGCTCCAAGGCCCCCTATGCCTTTCTTTCCTGATGTTCCCAACCACCAACTAGCAATGTCCCCTCTTCCTACAACTTCTACATCACAAGCCCTTGCTCCAGTTCCCCAAGCTTCCACATCCTCAAATGGGATAGATGAACTCAAAGTAATGCTCCAAGGTCTAGTGCTGAATACAGATAAAAGAGAGAAGACCCTGGATAAAAAATTGCAAGAGTAGGGGAGGGAGTTGAAGGACCAAGGGAAGAGATTAGAGGATAGTTTTTCTATAATACAAAAAATGAGTAACAAAGTGGTGGCCTTAGAAAGGCAGCAAGCTCAAGGTGGCAAGCCTCTCCAATTGCAATATCAGGCTCCAAATGGTGGTAGGCCTCCTAATCAGTGGAATAGCTCTTTTGATCAGGGTAGGCAAAATAGTCATGCTTCTGCTTCTAGCTCAAATCAGAACAGAGCTATAGTCCCTCAAAATAACTTGGCCCAAGATCAAGATTTATGTCCTTCCTGCAACTATTCTTATACCTATTGCATGTGCCAGAAGGCAGAATCTTATTTGGCCCTGACTGACCAAGAACCTGCAACAAAGCAACCATACAAGGAAGATCATCCCAAGGAGGCCTCATATATTCAAGGATGTGATGATTGCTCTTTCATGAATCATCAGATTGGGGAGCATTGTAATGTAAACTAGGATTCTGTTGCTCATAACACAAGAAGTAAGAAGAGATCTATGGAACATGTTGCCCCTCCTTCTCCTAAGAATACCTCAACTTCAAGTGCTACACCTCATATACAAGCAGCAAATGAACAAACAAGTGCTTCACAGCAGCAAGGACAAGATTCTAGAAAGAAAGATGCAAGTGATCCTTATGTTGCTCCATCTCAACCTCTTATAAATGCAGCTCCCAAAGTTTCTACCAAAGTCCCTAATACACCTTTCAGTGTGGTAGAGCAAATGAAGAAGACAAATGCGAATATTTCTATGTGGGATGTTGTTGCTACCATACCAATGCAGAAGAGGATGTTGCAGCAAGAATTAGAGAAGATTGAACCCAAGGATTAGCCATCTACCATGGAGAGTGCCACAAGTCTAGTACAACTAGCAGGGGATGTGGGGACAAATAAAAAGGTTAGACCTCCTCTATTCTATGTTTCTCTGATTATAGGGGGCAAATTAGTCCACAATTACATGATAGATTCAGGGGCTAGTAGGTCAGTAATGCCTAGGTGTGTTGTTGATGCTTTAGGATATGAGCCCATTGTTAGGGATGTGTTACAATTAGATGGTAGTACTATCAAAACTATAGGTATCCTTAGGAATGTGGAGATGGCCCTACATGCATGCCCTGGTTGCACTGTGATTCAAGACATATCTGTTGTTGAAGTCAAGCCCTATTTTGCTATATGTCTTTCAAGAGACTTCACTGCTCAAATTGGTGGATTCATATCTACTAATTGGTCATATATGTCATTTAAGACCAGATATGGAGCCAATGCCTCAATTAGAGTAGAACCTCAAGCCCTTCATCACATTGAATCTTACACCCCCAATTTCATCAACATGAATTGTCCTATTCTAGAGATGGATGAAAACGACATAGTAAATAAGCCTACCACTTCCATAGCGGAGATTCCTGATTTCTTCTTGGATGAGTGGGCAAATGCATATCAGTTTGAACCTATGTTAGAGACTCTTGAGACAGGCCTTAGTACATATTGCATAATAGAGAAAGATGCTCAAATTCCTGATCTTGTTGGGACTAATGATGATATAAATGGAACATGGAGTATGTACTTTGATGGCTCAAGGAATAGAAATGGAGCAAGGGCTAGTGTTATGCTGATCTCTCCTACATAAATAAGATACTACTTCTCCTTTAGGCTCCAATTCAGTTGCACCAATAATGTGGCCGAGTATGAATCTTTGATTCAAGGTCTCTTACTTGCCCAAAAGAGAGGAATTCAAGACTTGAGAGCATATGGGGATAGTGAGTTGGTAGTTAACCAAGTGAAAAACCAGAATATCACCAAAAATGGCCTTGTCAAGTCTTACAAACACAGAGTCTGGGATTTTCTTGAGGGCTTCAATGCATTTAATATTCAGAGTATCCCTAGGAAAGAAAATAAACATGGTGATAGACTTGCAGCAGTAGGTGCAGCTTATGATGTACCAGGGAATATTGAGGAAAAGAAGAAGCAACAAATAAGGGTGGTAGTGAGGCTTGCCATCCCTGACAACATCACTCATTGGCAGGTGTTTGATTCTAATGAGCAAATTGTGAGTTTCTTGCAGAATGAGGCAGAATTCTCAGATAGAAACCAGTCAAGACTACAAGATCAGTATGGTGATCAGATCATTCATCTCAGTTCTAACAAGTTGCCCAAGGGTCTCATTACCTTGAAGAGTGTCTTTAATCTTAATGATCAAACAAGAGGCAAAGGAATGAATCTAGCTGCAGAAAAGGATGATTATGCCCCAGTTACAATTGCTGATGGAAAATTTCTGAATATGGGGAAGGTATGTTCTGAAACTGAGCAAGAAAACTTCATCCATCTATGTCAAGAATTTAATGATGTATTTTCTTGGACATATGATAATTTAAAAGGGTTTGACCCTAGTTTGTTTCAGCATACCATAGATTTAATTGATAAGGCCAAACCAGTAAGGCAAAAACAAGGGCCAGTGAATCCTAAGATTGAACCTCTAATGAGAAAAGAGCTATCCAAGTTGATAGAGGCTAATATAATATTTCCTATCAAACACTCATCATGGGTAGCTAACCTTGTCCCAGTAAGGAAGAAGAATGGAGAAATTAGACTGTGTGTGGACTTTAGGGATCTTAATCAGGCTTCTCTTAAATATCACCATCCTCTCCCTTCCATGGAGTAGATTCTATCCAAGGTCAGTGGTTCAAGGAGATTCTCTTTTCTTGATGGATTGTAGTGCCTGCCCCTAGTTCGCATTTTGTTATCATTGTTGAACTCTTTTAGGGTTAGTTTTATGTTGATGGTTAGTAACATTGTTTTGAGATTATCAGATATTGTGCTATGGGTTCAGTTTATTATGTGATGAGATTACTTAGACTCTACATTTCAAATGTATGATGATTATTTTTACTATTCACAATTATTGATGATAATTATTACATTGCTTTCAGTTATTAATGATGATTAGTAAGATGATTTATTATCATATGTGTTTTCTTATGGATACTTACCCCATACTTACATGTGTATGGTGTGCGTGTTTGCTTTGCATGTTTGCTTTTGTATGGCGTGTCTGATGTGGTAAGGAAGGGAGTCGTAGTCACCTGCTAGTCGGGATCTACACGATGCACCACTTCCTGTCATTGCCTGTTTAGTTCAATATATATTGTGTTTGTACATGCATGGTTTTTATGTAGGTTGTAGGTATCAGGTATCGACTTTCCTGAATTGCCAGGATGAGCGTACCCTATCATATTATCTCAATGATAAGAGAGGGGAGATAAATTCTCAAGTCCAAATCCCAACCCTTTAAGCCATTTGTTCTAATTGGAAAATTAGGACAAGTATCCAAGTTGAGTACCCTCTGAATACGTTGGATGACGTAATTTGAGATTTAAACCTTTGGTTTGATTTTGTATGTATTTTGGCTATGATGGGTTTTCATATTTTATTCTTGTGAGTCTTTGGTGTATTTTCTATTAATTAAGCCTAATTAAAAAGATTTAATTAATGGTTTAATTTAAATGGAAAATTAATATGATATTTTAATATTTATTTTATTAAATTAATTGGGAAATTAATTAAATAAAATAATTAAATGTGAGATAAAAGTTAAAAGTTTAAATTTGGAATGTGGCAATTTATTTTAATAATAATATATTTGGAGTTCATTTTTAATAAATGTCCAAATAATATTATTGTTAAAGCTAATAAATATCTTAGCAATTAAGTTTTGGAAAATAAAATTTAAAAGTGGAAAATATATTTAAATTATTAAAAGATTTCAAATCTCATGTGATTAAAATATAAATATATTAAGATTGCAAAGTGGAATTATTAAAGTTAGTGCATGAGATTTAATAAATAAATAAATTAAATTAGAAAGAGTAAATTAAATATTATATTAATGTTTGCTCACATAGGAGTTGGCAAATTCTCGGGAGTTGCCATGTAGACAACACTGGAGTTTGCACTCTAAGAATGCACAAGTTGTCTACACTTAGAAGTTAGCATTTTATTTGAGCACATGGTGTCTACAACCTTAAGACTCATCTAGAAGGTTAGAGAAGACCCATGCTTGGTTGTCATGCTTATCTTCTAATTTTTTCTAGAGACACTCTAGATGCATCTTAGAGGCCTTTAAATAGAGGCTCTTCTAGTGTGTTTGGACAAGCTTAAAAGCACAAGCTGAAGTAGAAGCGGAATGGAAGCCACAAGCTACAAGCGTAATGGAAGCTACAAGCTACAAGCTTAAATGGAAGCTTCAAAGCTTACATGCATTGGAGAGGATTTATATGCTCGTATATTTTATATTTGCTTATATGCTCCTTCTAGCATTTTTAGTTGCTTGGAGATTCTCAGTTGGCTTGGATCATGGAGGGATTGCGAATGATGGAGAAGGAAAAAAATACTTATTTAGAAAAGTCCTTTAAATCTAAGTATGCATTTTTCTCTTGTAAATCTGCATATAAATAAATACATATATCTGTATTTTAAATATAGTGATGGTTGATAACAAATTTTGTATATATATATATATATACATACATACATACATATACATACATATACGTATATACATATATATACATATATACATATATGTATATATTTGTATAAGTTGAAATGAGAAACCTTATTAATAAATCTGGATCGCATGGTGTAAAATCGTTTTATAAAACCCGCTTTGAGAAAATGTTTTATTAAAAACATTATATAAAAATATAAATTATATAACTTTGGGGCGGGCAGGGTTATACCCACCGCACCCCGTGACCACATGTGAGAGCTGGCGGACCTGCTGATGCAGGGGGCCGCGCAACCTATATAAATAAGCCTGTAGCACCTTGTCAGGAGGCCGCACGGCTTAAAGGGGACGGTAGCTTTTCAAAGCGCCCCCCCCTTTTTAATATAAAAAAAAATGCCTTCTATGTAATTCGCTTCTCAGCGAATTTGAAAAGATTTGGTTTTAATTATTTTGTATTAAGTTAAAATTGAATCATATTTATTAAGATGTTTTGTATATATATATATTCATTAAATATTATTATGTTATGAATATTATATTTATTTAATGTATTATTGTTAAGTATAAAGTATTAATTTAATAATAGGTTGTTAACTATTATTGAATTGAAAGAAATATAAATCTTATTAATTTTGAGTAATGAGGATTTAGAATTGTAGACTTATAAGATTTTATATATATATATATATATATATATATATATATATATATATATATATATATATATATATATATATATATATATATATATATATATATATATATATATATATATATATATATATATATATATATATATATATATATATATATATATATATATATATAAAACTTGTTATTCTTTATTTACAAGTTATTTGGAATATTAATGGATTAAAATATGGTTGACTAATTTAGTCAAAAGTTAGTTGGCTAGACCAATGGTGAATCTGGTGAGAATTATCACGATGTTATCTGTAATAAAACTTGGACCTAAATAATTGAGAGATTATTAATCCTAATGTTAATGAGATGGAATAGAGTTGATTGATAATTAGTTGAATCAAATGGGTTTAACTGAAACGATTAACAATAATACGAGTATGTTAAGAAAAGGTAGTATCCATTGATAGAGTGACGAGTATGGTCATTATAGATTTATGGATAATATTTCCCAAAATAACTTCTTCTTATTATTATTATTATTTGTGTTGACTTTGACGTACAAACTATTGTTAGTCAACTGATAATCATTGGGTTGATGGTATGGTTGTGCAATTATTAATTAGATCAATTTAACTAGAGTTAATTGGATTTAATTAATAATTATGCTTTAGAGATTTAATTGATATAATTCTTTTAATGAGATTGTAGAAATATTGATATCAAGTTGATAGGTCTTATTCTTATGACTTGAATTATGACCTTAGATATTATATGGTTGTCAACGATGATAACGATTAAATTAAAAAGACTCAAACTTTAGTAATACTTAATTAAGTTTCTAATTGAAAACTATTAGAAGGTTAATAGGTCATGGACGATGTACCTATGTTAATTGATTTAATAGATCATTTTAATAAACCTATAATCTTCTTACTCGAAGATTGATAATTGGCTTTCTTACATTTTGACGAATAATGATCCTTGATTTATGTGGAAAGTTGAAGTAACATTATAGGAGAGTTAATCAATTAGAATATGGATCTTGGTCAAATAAAGAGAACAAGTTAATCAAAGGTCAATGATGATCAATTTAGTGAATGTTTATCCTTAAGTTATTCTTAGAATGTAATTCTTAATAATGGAAGGATAATGCTATCGGGGAATCAAATGGGTTGACTTGTAAGTCAAATGATGAAACTTAGACACTTGAGTATACTTGCAAATAGAAATCTAGAAACCCTACACTTGAAAATGGAAAATGAAACTCCACACATTATTCAACTATGTGAATTTAGTAAACCAAAACATGTGTTTGCATCGTGTGTTCTATACGCTTCTTGTTTTGGGTATTTGGTTTGACTAGTGTTGACCAGTCCTAGGTTGTTACCAGAGGCTTGGGGGTTATGAGATGTGTTGGCATGTTGATCTTATTTGGTCTCGATCTTTATAAGCCCAACCATGGTTATGTGATCGTATGCTCTATGAAATGTTTGTATTTGTTCATCAGTCTTCATATGTGAAGCTAAGATGTATGTGTTTGAGACACCTGAGCTAATCATTTTTGAGTCATCGATTAGTTATCCTTGGTTGTTTTCTAGTCGCCATGATGGGACTGAAATGTGGATTTATTCTTGATGATGTCATGTTGTGACATGTTTGACTCAACCATTTTGGAGTCTTCGATCAGTATGATTTTGAGATATTCTTGGTTGCTTGTTGATGAACCAATGGATATGGTGATTATTTTGAGATATATTTTGGTTATTGAGAACCAATGGATACTTATGATTATCAGTGATGCCTTCAGTTGCCAATAGAGAACTGTTGTGGTCATGATTTTCTATGGATGATTTTCGGATGCTCATGGAGATTTGATGATTCTTATCTTGAAGATTTGATGATTCTTCTTATGGATATTTGATGCTTATATTGTGGATATTTGATGATTCTTTTTATGGATTATCTTTTGGATTTTCTTTACAGTCGCTTCTACAGGACTGTGGTGATTTATGATTCCATGAGCATTAGGGTAGGTAATCTACTTGTAGTGTCAGGAAGTGGCTTGCAATGGGGGTCGGGGCCCTAAGTGGCTGCCAGGGTAACTCATTGTAAGTTTGGTTAATAAGTGATAACATTTACACATTAAATGGGGATTAAATGAACCAAAAAAGATAATTGTTTTGATGTTCTCGCCCATGCCTTGAGTGCTTGTATAGGCTAGGATGGGAGTAGTGAGACGCATGGTTGCGACCTTGCATTCCATAGTATGCCTCGTCAATATGAGAGGATACTAGTGGCTGCATGAGATCTGTATGGACCCGTGGAGTTTAGCTAACTGCCAAGGTAACTTATACGAGATACATGCGATGACACTTTCCCGCTTGCAGAGTAGGTTTCCTACATGTCATTGTTGTGCCTCTGGGAATTAGATGTCGATTTTGTGTGATGGAACCTTTGAGTAGTATACTTTTAGGATTCCTGGACTTTAGAGATTTATGCTTTGTGGTTTTGATAGCCTATTTGGGACTTGAGATTATCTCCTTAGCACGATGGGAGTGGACCACTTAGGTTCCACGCAGTCGGGTGGTAGTGTATTATCCACTCTTATCATTTGAGATCCATTGAGACACCGTGGCTGGAGTATTATTGGTTGGTATTTATCTTCATCATGTTCTTGGATCATTATTATAGATGATATACCTTATGATGGATGTATTTATTGGTATGTTTCTTATATTGATGGTTTGCATATGTTAGATGATGGTATCCTATTCTTTTCTTTGCATGTGGTAGGATATTTTTAGGAGTGACATTCCTACTATGTTATAGCCGATGATCTCTTCGGTGCTTTGGAATGTTACGCACGAAGGGATGGCTAGGATCCATGATGGTCTAATGATGCTATTTATAGTTGGGAGGAACCATGCACTTAGTTAGATTATGTTGTGATATATGGTTATCTTTTATGATGGATGTTTATATCTTTATGATGATGATGTATCATGTATGGTTTATGATTTCATTATGTTATTTCATCATGGATTAATATTGGATGATGATGTACTTTAATTACATGGAAGTTTATTCTCTTGAGCTTTTCATACCTTGTAACATGTACAGTGGATGATTGAGCAATTGAAAATGTAATTTGTGAATGCTGAATGTATCATTGTTATTTCATTGTTAAGGATGTAATGTTAGATGAATAAGTTATGATTAGAAGTAATTCAACATTACGGGATCTTTAAACAATGTAACTGTTATGTATGTTATGATTATTTTCACTTGGATGTTACTATTGCTTCCGCAAGTGTTGTTTATGGTTTTACTTTCATATTTTTAAAAAAAAATTGTTTGGTAAATTTAGTGAAATTCTTTGGATCCCTTGGCGGAGCATTACATGGATTCTCTGGTTATAATCAAGTGCTGGTTAAAGAATCTGACAGACATAAGACAACATTTACTACTAAGTGGGGCACATATGCTTATTGCAAGATGCCATTTGGACTAACAAATGCAGGTGCCACATTTCAAAAGGCAATGGAGATGGCCTTCAAAAAATTAATTGACAGATTTGTCTTAGTATACCTTCATGATATAATTGTATATTCAAAGAATATAGAAGATCATTTTGATCATCTAAGACAGGTATTTCTAAGATGTAGAGAGTTTGGGGTTTCCCTTAACCCAGCCAAGTGTGTCTTTGCTACAAGCCAAGGAAAATTATTGGGACACATTGTATCTGAGGATGGGTTGACCATTGATCTAGAAAGAACAAAGGCAATACTTTCCCTTCCTCTTCCTAAACACAAGAAAGGGCTGCAAAGTTTCCTTGGTAGAATAAATTTTGTAAGAAGGTTTATTCCTAATCTTGCTACCATGGTGAAACCTCTTACAACTATGCTTAAGAAAGGTATGGTCTTCTCATGGACCAGGGAAGGGAAGGAGAGTTTTGAAGAGATCAAGGTAGCCATAGCCTCAGCCCCTACTCTCATGAACCCAATTTTTGAGAAAGATTTCATCCTCTACACTTTAGGTGGTGATTCAACTATCTCTACTGTCTTGACTCAAACAAATGACAAGGATGAGGAGCAGCCCATAGCCTTCTTCAGTGAAGGGCTCAAGGAATATGAAGATAAGTACAATTATGTAGAGAAGCAAGCCCTTGCATTCATCAGAGCCTTGAAGAAATTCAAGCACCTCTTATCCCACAATAGGATCCATTTGTTGGTGCCCCATGCTAGTGTAAAAGACTTCCTGTTAAGCAAGGACATTAGTGAAAAGAGAGCTGGATGGATCACTAGGGTAATGGAATATGATGTTGATATTCAGATTACCAAGCTAGTAAGGGGAAGAGGATTGTGCAAAGAAATGTTATCAGGCTAGGATTCAGATGAAGAGGCTACTATGGTAATAACAGAGCAGCAGGAGGTAAGAAGTGCTAATGGTCCAAGGAACTGGATAAATGATATGAAGAGCTTCTTATCAGGGAATGGATACTCTCAGGGATTGGACAGAACCAAAAGGAGACAATATAGACTACAGTCCATTCCCTATGTTGTAATTGATGATATCCTATTCAGGAGGGATTTTAATGGGATCCTATTGAGATGCATTGAAGAGGATCAGGCTGAAAGGATGATTAAGGAACTTCATGATGGCCCTGATGGTGGCCATTTCTCTGCAAGAACAACTGCCATGAAGATCATGAGGGCTAGTTATTATTGGCCATCTTTGTTTCATGATTTTTATGGATATGTGAGAAAATGTGAGAAGTGTGCTTCCTTTTCAGGCAAACAGAGGCTTGCAGCTCTCCCCCTTCATCCTATTCAGGTGGATCAACCCTTTACCTAGTGGGCGTTGGATTTAATAGGCCCCATTAATCCTCCATCTAGTGCAGGTCATAAATGGATTTTGGCTGCTACTGATTATTTCACTAGATGGATAGAGGGAGTTGCCTTGAAGGATGCCATAGAACCATCAGTTTTTGAATTCCTTGATGCAATTGTATCTAGATTTGGTGTTCCTTCTACTATCATTTCAGACAATGCCAAGTCTTTTGTTGGAACCCAGATTTTTGCATGGGCAATGAATCACAATATCTACTTGAGCACATCATCAAATTACTATCCCAAGGGTAATGGTTTGGCTGAGTCTTCCAACAAGAATCTGATCAGAATCATGAAGAGGACAATAGAAGACAATCAGAGGGTCTAGCCTAAGAAATTAAGAACTACTCTGTGGGCTGATAGGATAACACCCAAGAGATCTATTGGGAATTCACCTTTTGTGCTGGTAAATAGTAGGGAGGCCAGGCTCCCAATTTCATTGGAATTCCCATCCTTGGAGTTGGCTCCTCAACTGGAATTGATTGAAGATAATACCATGTCAGCAAGAATGGCAGAGTTGATTGAACTAGAAGAAAAGAGAAATAAGGCTATGCAAACCCTAGAGATACATCAGCAGCAGATGAAAAGGAGTTTTGATAAGAAAACTAGGGTTAGGACCCTCAGATAAGGAGATTTAGTCCTCAAATGGGACTTAGACAAAGCAAAACCAGGAAGACATTCCAAGTTTGATGCACTATGGAGTGGCCCCTATCTGATTTCCAGTTGCAAACAGGATAATGTATTTCAGTTGAGCAGGCCAAATGGAGAGATTTTGCCCATTCCATTCAATGGGATCTATTTGAAGCCCTGTTTCTGAAAATTTTTGGATCCATGTACATAAGTATTTTAGTTTCTTTTCTATTATTTCCTGCTTTTCAAGAAGTGCACGGGCACAGCCGTCTCCCTGTGAGGTAGCAGTTTTTAAGGTGTCTCAGGTTGCAGAGCTAGGGTTTTCAATGTTTTGATCTCCTCACAGACAGGTTAGGGTTTTGCAGTTCTCAGGTTCATATTTTTTGACTCCATAACCCAATGGATTTTTTGTAGGCACTAGTCTGATGCATAGCAGGTTTGCATTCCCTGTGAGTCGCCAAAATGTTACCACATTTTTTTTGCCCTGTCAAATTTCAAAATTCAAATGTTACCCCATCCAACAATCACCTCCCCAATTAAGTAATATTTTAATACCCATGGGAATATTAAATACCAAGTTCTGAACCTTATAACATATGTTTTGTGGCCCGCAAGTTCTCTGTCGTCAGATCAAGGTAGATCAACGAATGACGCCATCGCGCTATGGGGAAGCTACGCAAAATTTATGATGGCAACATAGTGCCTTGACGAAAACATTGCGTTGGTGGGTCCACATTCAGCAAACATGTCCCAGTGTTTGGCGGGTCGAAAAAGTTTCACGATGGACCGGAAAGTGTTCACGGCGGTGGGTGAGCATGTTCTAATGGCCGGAAGTCTCAAAAAGTGGTAAGGTGCCATGTCGCCAACAGAAAACCCATGAGTTTTTTGTTGGTGACATAGCGCCCAAACGGAAGATCAGATCAACGGCAGGAGCAATCAGATAGTTGGGTCCCATTTGTACCTCATCTACATAGTTAGAAAGCCCGGTGCCATGGTGGTGAATCAGAGGGAGCCACGTGCAAAGCAGAGTACATATCATCAGTTGGGTGCTATGGTGCTATGGGAATTTGACCTCAATTTTTTCATAGCGACATGGCGCCTAGTCGACACGTGGCCACTTCGTAGGGTCAAGTCTTGGATCTGCTAGATCGACGCTTCAAATGGCCAACAAGGAGGTGCCAAGTGTATGTATCAGAGCACAGCATTTCATGGGCCCAGCAATTTTCAGAGGAAATGACGTGCAGAGTATGACGTAGTTTTGATCGTTAGATTGAGACTGATCTACGGTGGGTGCCATCGCGCTATGAGGAACTGCTCCAGAGATAGCATTGGTGACATAGCGCCTTGGCGCCACATCTCCTGGTGGGGCCATATTTCCACGCAGCCAGTGCAGTAAAGAGGGACAAATCTTTCGTGGCCATCAGATCAAGACGATCGATGGCAGGCGCCATCGTGCTATGAAGAAGCTACACGATGTATACGTTGGCGACATAGCGCCCTGATGACACATGTCTCACTGGCTTGGTCAGGATTGACAGTCGGCTGGTAGTTAGTGTAATCACCACAGTTAACAATAACAGTTCAAAGGTGGCACGGTTAGTCCAACATAAGGAATGGTCAGCGTGTAGGACCTTGAGAAGGTGGCAAAATAAAGAGAGACGATTGGCCCACGTGGCCTAGTTGGCACATAAGGAACTGTTTGACTTGCTTTTTCCTCATGGATTCATGAACCAGAAATAATGAATCAGGTTTTTTGCCGCAAGATTTCGATCCTGTGATCAATGCCACCGACTTAGGAGTGAATGCGAAACATAGAAAGACACTCCACCGTCTCAGTCGATCCATCTACCTAGTCAGAGCGTAGTTATGGCATCATTTCTATCTTCTCCAGGTTCCTTCTCAGAAGAATATTAGATTTTGGTACTTAAAACCACCAGATCTTTGATTGGATTTTCAGGGTGAGAGGTTGATGGCAGTAGTTGAGCAGTTAATGCAGAGCCAATTTCCTTAGTTATGCCTAAACTATAAAGGCAAATTTTGTACATTTCTAAAGGGGGACTCCTTTTCTGATTTCACTGCTATTGCTCATAGGTTTGCAGTGTAAAATTCCCTTTGTCTCTGAGCTATATAACATTCTGTATCATCTCCTTCAGCCATGAATGTGTATGTGCATCCGTCTTGCCTCTCATTGGTGTATTGTTGAGATCAGTAGTTTGCATATTGTATCTATTCTCGGCCTATTGGATAATATATAATTGAAACCCTTCTCCTTGTGTTATTCAGTTTGGTTTCCTGATCTGTATGTGGTTATTGATTGATATAAGTCTAGGTGTGTATGTCCTTTGAATGTTATCTTGGTTTTGTAGTGCATATATGGGCAGAAATGAAGTCTGAACACTCTATTTTGGTGCATCACTTCCTTAGATTAGACTAGGTAAATTTTCTTTTGTGCTCTTCTTCTCCCTTTTCCTTTCCAAGGGTAGATAGGTGTGCCCTGATAGTAAGAGGAAGCCAGCCTTCTCTGGAGACTCAACCTCGCAGTTCAAGTCCCACAGCTTGGAGGTTGTTTCCATGTTTCACTAGGTTGTCCTCGCACATAGGCCTTGGACAAGGGTGCAAACCTAAGTGACAACAAGGCCTTTACATACTTTAATAGAAATACCACCTTGTTAAAAGATTTACAAATAGTTGTTAAACCAACTCTGTTAAGAGATTTAGATCACTGCTACAATGGTTAGAGAGTAATAATGACATGACCTAATTTCTTATGCAACTGAATTTCTTATTATAGATCTCAATTCTAGCATGTATACTTGATCCTTCCTATCGAATGTATCTTTGTAGTTCACTAATGATATTTTTCTTATCCTTCTAATTCTCTTCCTCTAAGCATCATCAAATATTCAATCATGCTCCACACATTTAGTTCTCAACTTGACCTTATATCTTACACATTGTCAAATTGGCTTGAATACAACTTAGAATAATTAATATTCATCTCCTCAGTGAACTAGAACTGACATATAATTCAATTGAACTAATTATGCCAAAACAAGATAATTCTTTTGTTAGCTGACCCTGCTTAGTAGATACAAACTTAATGTGATTTTCCAATGTTAACCATGTGAACTTGGTCAGTATGGCCTATTCACAAAGTTCCTTTGGTAAGTGAATGAACTTAGGTAACACTAGTTCCATCCAACATTTCTTTCATTAACCAAGTGAGCTCAGTTAACATTCAAATTCTATAAACTTTCCTTTTTTGTCTGATGAACTCGATAGATATTGTCTTATGAACTAAGTAGACTCTAGAATGCTAGACTCTAGAATGCTCGGTAGACACATAAAGCTATCTTTGATACTTGAATGAGCTTGACATACACTAATTGGCAATGACATGGAATTTTTTGTAACATCAAAGACAATACACAATTAATCAATTGTTACCAACAACAAAGATTAGTCATGAATAATTTATGGTTGAGATAACCTACTCCTATCTATAACTTTAATAATAATTTCATGCAACTTTAAAGAAACAATATGTTCTTCCCATTTTTTGATCTTGTCAAAATCATGCTTGCCCAAGATGTTAAGTTTATTTAGGTTGATACTCTAATTAATACGCATTTGTGTTGATAACTCCCACTCATTCATTTGTACAATGTTAGGCATGTCCATGTCACCATAAACTTATTATCATCTTCAATGGTTGCTTCAATTTTCTCTATATGATTAAAACACAAAACTTTATATATTTGTGAATTCAAGTGTTGCTAATTAATAATAATTTCTTTTTTAGGCTAATTTCATGGTCTATTTCCTAAAAATCTTTCTACAATAGAAGTTTTCTCTAACAATAAATATCAATTTTTTAAATATTTTTATTATAAAATAGAAATAAACTTTTGAAAGACTTTGACTATTATTTTTTCCTTCATACAATTCCCCTTTGTAATTGGTAGCACACATGTAATATCTTGTTGATTCAATGGTGTACTAGGCTCTAAGCAACTTAGACATTGCAAATAAGCTTGTATGTAGCTAGATTGTATCTCATTTCCATTGCTTGTGTCCTTTAGGTAGTGGAAAATATTATTACCAAAATTGTGTGTATAAATAAATCGTTGAAAATAACAAGAGGCCATTTTTGTAGCATGAGACAAGTTTCTTGTGCACCAATGTCTCTCTTAGCGATAAGTTGGGCCATGAACTTTTAGTATGATTTGAATAGTTAGAATTATTAAGAATGTTATTTTGATTCTAAACTTAAGTATGTAATTTTTATTATTAAAATAGAGGGAAAAACCTAACAATTGTGAAAGTTTGTTCTTTTAATCTATTTAGTAATCTAATTGTATTAAAAATGTAAAACCTCATTCATATGAAACAAGGCCAGATGTTTTTAAATTATTAAAAATATTAAATTTCTAATATCCAAAAAATATTTTATCTCTATTTGTCTTCATTAATTTTATTGCAAAACTAGTTTTAACATGTTGACATTAAGTTCAATTTTTCTATCAATCAAATGGTTACATTACTACCAAGCTCTATAGTTGCCACCGATCCTATCATTTAGTTTGTAGTGTTAACCAAATTATTTAGTTGTTCCCAATGCAAGTAGTTAGAATGCAATGTCTACACCTGAGTCAATTTTCATTACTTACTGAGCTTCAGAAACAAAGTACAATGCAAAGAAAGTGTAGCAGAGGCTACTGAGATAATCACTAAAAGTGAACAATATCATAGTTTTGACTAAGCTCTGGTATGTTAACCATGGTATACTATATCTATCAAGCTCAAAGTGTTAACAATATGAATCTAGAGTGTTGACCAAGTCATGTATTTTCAATAAAGTGATTCAACAGCTACCAAGTTTCTTAGTGTTCACTAATTCATACAGTGTTGACCAAGTTTAAGCTACTTAGAAGTGATTAGTATGGACCAAGCTTCATGTTTGACCAAGTGCCAAAGATTTTTGAGTGTTGATAGTATTTTTCATGTATTAGAACTTCATCAAGTTTTTTTTCAAAACATGAGTTATAAAATTGTTAGGCCGACTTTATGAATGACGATGCAATTGGTATTATATCTAACTCTAGCAAGTTGTGATTTGGATTGGTATATATGTAGTGCATTGTATCATATCAAAATAAGTATGTGAAGAAATATATGATGAGTAGGACTGGGAATTGAAGAAGGCTACAAGTAGTATAAGGGACATCATATATTTATCTATCATAGTCAGGTGATCATTGTAATTCAAGGAATCTCATTTAGCAAGTCAGAGTTATAGATCAAAGATTAGCCATTGGCTCATCCTAACACATGCATTAGTCAAATCCTTTAACAGCGTAGAATTAATAGTCTATTTCTAAATCTCTTAACCAAGTGCATACTTCATTGTATATTTGTAAATCATTAACAAGGTGGACCTCATAATCCTTATTGCTCCTAATAGGAAAAATCACTAGAAGTGGTCAATTGTAAGCCTTAATAGATTAACTTTAAACTGTAGAACTAAAGCTTGTGGGTATCATCCTCACCACAATTTTACTTTCTATTTGGAAGGTTTCTGGCTTACCATATCTCATGTCAAAGTGTTATGAATGTTTTATTACTTTCATTCTTTCATGCATGCAATTAGATCATAATAATATATGAAGGATTAATTGGTGAAGTAAGATAAAGTTTATTTGGTTTATGATTCACCCCTCTCCTCTCCTTAACCTAGCCTACCTTATATTTCCAACAATTGGTATCGTAGCTCTTTTGGTTCTCACATCAAAAGCTTTAAAATTTGAGAAAATATAAGAGGTAATGGAGTTATACAAGCTAGATAAGGCTAACAATGAAAAGTTGGATCTAGAACTTTTCATTAGACAACTTAAGAAAGAAAAAGAGAAACTCTCTCAATCATTGAAAATAATGAAGGATCTTGAAGTACAAATGAATGAAAATCTCTACAGTAAAGAAAGAATTGAAGACATATGTCCAAAAAGAAATTTAGATGAAGTTGATGAAGCAATCATAGACCTATTATAAAATAATTCCAATCTTCAAGAAGAAGTCAAAAAGTTGAAAAGAGAGCAATAAATCCAATTGGTCAGATTATGCAAAGTTGTGGAAGAAAAAGATAGCCAAAGAAGTGATAGAAGAAAATGACAATGAAATTCAACCACTATTGTTTCAACAAGAAGACTTTATTGATCAACTCATCAATACAAATGAATAGCTTATGAATCTAAGATCAGAGAATGAAAGACTACAAAATGATCTTAGCATTGAAAATCAAACATATGAAAGAATGATGAAATCTTAGAAAAGGATGAATCAATTGAATGAAAAAAGTCAGTATAGACACAAAGGAAAAGATGGAATAGGATATACAGAAGAAAGTGAATCATCTTAGCAAGGAGCTCAAAAGAATAAAAGGCCTACTTGCAATCTCTATATGATTAAAATGTGAAACTTTATCTATTTTTGAATTCAAGTGCTTCTAATTAATAATTATTTCTTGTTTCTTAAGGCCAATTTCATGGTCTATTTATTGAAAATATTTCTACAATAGAAGCCTTCTCCAACAAAATGTACCAATTTTATTTATTTATTATAAAATATAAATATACTTTTGAAAGACTTTCACCATTATTTTTTCCTCTGTACAATGCCATGTGCACCTTTGTAATTGGTAGCACACATTTAATATCTTTTTGATTCAATAGTGTACTAGGTTCTAAGTGACTTCGACATTGCAAATAGGCTTGTATGTAGTTAGCTTGTATCTCATTTTCATTTCTTTTGTGTTTTAGGTAGTGCAAAATATTATTACCAAAATTGTGTGATATAAATGAATGGTTGCAAATAACAAGAGGTGATTTTTTTAGCATAAGACAAGTTTCTTGTGCACTGATGTCCCTCTTAGTGACAAGCTAGGCCATGAACTTTTGGTATGATTTGAATAGTTAGAATTATTAAGAATGTTATTTTTATAATTAAAATAGACGAAAAAACCTAACAATTGTGAAAGTTTATTTTTCAAATCTATTTAGTAATCTAATTGTATTAAAAATGTAAAACCTCATTCATACAAAACAATGCCAAATGTTATTAAAATATTAAAAATATTAAATTTCTAATATCCAAAATTATTTCACCCCTATTAGACTTAATTTTATTACAAAATTAGTTTTAATATTATTGGGATGATCATTATTTTATTCATTTAAAGAAGTTAAGTTTTAGGTGTTTGTTGAACTATATCTGCTATTTTAAGACTCTCTATTGTTTAAACTTTGAGTTTCTCTTTATTTGGGACAATAATTACCATGTTTATGTTTAGTTACTATAAGACTTGTTAGTTTTTGCAAGTATGGTTTTCTAATATTATTTACTTGAAGATTTCTGCTCCTTTGTTGGATTATGTTGCTCTAGCACATTGCTTGCGTGTAATGGATTAGGGCATTATTATTAGAATGTAGATTAATGTTTTTGCCTGGGTTCAAGGCCCTAAGGCCCTTACTTTCATTATCAAAAATATTCTAGAAAAAAATAGAATGAATTGATAGATATATGTACCAATTAAATTGATTTTATTTGAATTTTTTTGAAGTAGTTGATGGTAGCCAAAAAGATAAAGGTTGGCCCTGGAGTACAAAAATGTTGAGATTTCAATCGGAGGTTACCTCCTAGTTATCTAACCTATACCAACTTTAAACATTAAAAAGCATAATATGTTCAAAGTTGAATTATCATTAGCCATATTCCTTAAACCACTCTGCATAAGAAACTAAATAATAAGCCAACAACATTTAAAGACATTAATCCTATTGTTCCAATTAATTGACATAGTCGAAAAAACCTCGTATCGACATAGTCCAATTATTTGAATGTTAATTACTTGTATCATACAAAATTATTGAATTTTATCTATTATATTTTTTTGAACTACACATTTATATCTAAATAAAAATTTATTTTAAATAGCAGTACTGATTTTGAAGTAAGTAAATGCAACATGAAATCTATAAAGAAATTAATTCACCTAAATAACTTGAAATAAGTAAAAAATCTAGATAAAATGTTGAGTATATTTATTTAGAAAATTTTGAGACATGTTATAGACTTATTTTTATTTATTGGAGGAAATTAGTTGATTTAAATGAATATTTTAATATTGATAAATCATTTAGGTTTTTTGAGATTATACATAGAGTTGGCAATCAGAATAAAAGTTCAAAAGAGGGTTAAAATTTTATTTCAGAAGAATATAAATAGGAAAATAAAAAGACAAGAAAATTCTACGATGAAATTAAAGAGCATTGTTACTCACTATAAACTCAATTCTCATTATTACGGATAGTTGAGATCTAATCTTTTATTATTATTATAAAAATTTAGAAAGCCATAATTATTAAATTTATTTTACAAATAACTAACATATATTGTTTAGAATAATGAATTTGGATTTTTATTCAATTTAAAGATAAGATAATTTGAGTTCGAGATGTTCCAAGATTTTTGAGAAATGCAAGAGAAATGGTCTCTAGTTGAAGAGGGGGGATTTTTTAAAAATAATTTCAAACCTTAATCCAAACGTTTAAATTATGGAATATTTGGAAAATGATAATTGTACAATAGAGAAAAAAATAAAATCTATAATTTAATCTTTTTTAAACATATCTAAAATAATTAATATATTTCATATCACCAATTTTTTTTAAAAAATTACTAAAACAAAAAATAATTTGGAAATTACTTTTACAGTAGTAAATTTGAATTTTGAACTTTAGTAATAAATTACGAATTTGTAGAAGACAATAATTTTTTTTGAAAACCTTTCGAAATTTATTTTGAAACAAAAAAATAAATTTATAAACATTTAAAAAAAATATTAATTCCACATATGCAAAATAATGACATGGACTACTCTACTTATAGAATTACTGTTATTAATTATTATATGATTATATTATGTAGGAACAACAAAACCACTGGCAACTCCTCCAAAGAGTACAATTTCAACATGAATCAACATGTTATGGGATAGACATAAGGATAGTGGGGATTATAAAAACTAGCATAAGGGAAAGGACTAAATGGGAGGAAAATTATAGCGCAATTTTTCGTATGATAAAATAATGTGTGGAGCAATAATAGGAAGGAAACTAGATAAAGACGTGCACCTTCATCTCTCTAATCAAGGAAACTATCAAATAAATTTAGAACTAGAGTACACATGCAATGTCCAATACTATAGGATAAAACCATATTTCAACCACAATAGTTTACTTCCAAATAATTGGTGGTTTCAACCAGGAGATAGTTTTTTTTAAATCCATACTTGGGAAAACTCTGAAGTAAAGCCTATTAACCTAATTATCTAGTATTATCAAAAAAAAATTGTATATATTATAATTAACTAATCCACATGTAAACTAAAAATAAATAAATACAAATGCTAATAAAAATAGACCAATACTTCAATACTTGAGAACTTATAAATATTATAGTAAAAATATTGTATTCTTACTTAATAAAATAAGACACTCACCTAGATAAATATTGATATCGTATACAAATAGTGGGGTAGTAATAAATGTGTTACAATATTCCATATTAACAATCTATCTTATCACAAATATATAAGGTAAATATTAATAAATACCTTGTATTTTTCCATGAAATTTGTGAGATTGTCAAAAAAAAATAGTGTTCAACTAATACTCCCTTCATGTTGGATACATGTTATATTTTATATAATAATATGTTATTTTTATAATGACAAATAAATTTGTTGTGTTGAAACATTTTTCCTTTTGTGTTAGATATTTAAAAATTATATATAACTTGACATTATGATTATTAATCATTATTTATTCCATTTAAATTTCATACATGTCATATTTCATATAGGTGAACAATATTATACTAATAAAAAATGGTAGATTATCAGTGAAGTGATGGGTGGAAAAGCGGAAGGCTATTGAATGAAAAAAGCATGGGACTAGAAGTTGCTAGGGCTTCTAGCATAGGTGAATCCACTGATGAAAGAAGAGATTATAAGGATGTCTATCCAGATGGTTGATGGTTTCGCTGATTTTATTGGATTCCTACAAATCTATATGAAGGGTAGGAGGTTTTTATTTTCAGCTAGTGAATGACACATGAAGAAGAGGGATGCTGGTGATGGGATGATCTAGGTTATGCCTTCATATGACATACTCTTTACTTTTAGTGTATGTTTGATAAGACAATAATCTTTAGATGGGTAGAGTGTTCCCAACAATGGGGAATCCTAAGATGGTTGCAGAGTTGTGTCAAACCCAAATGTTTTCTTTTTGGGTCATTGATAGTTGCTTGTTCTGTGGTCTCTTGGAGGAGATCTCACTTTAGTGTTGTGGTCTTTCCCTTTTAGTGTTAGCAGTTTCAAGTGATCTTTGGCACAATGCTAATGACATAAAAATCACAAATCCCTCTCTTGAAAAGATGATCAATTACCAACTCCAATATTTTAGATGGTTTTTCTTCAACCAGGTGGGTAGCTTAATCCTAGATACATGTGAATGTTCACAAGGAGGCCTTTTCTAGTATCTTTCAATTATGCACAAATTTGAAGAAATGTAACCACAAAATTAACATATTTTTTATTTTTCCATTTTATGATGAATACATTCTCTAGTTAATGTAACTAAATGGATTCATATTTAAACCGCATATTTCAAAAAAAATAACAAAGATAGAGTAACAAGAGATTAAAAAAAATTACTTAAAGGGAAATTCCTAATGGACATAACAAAAATTGACAACATGAACTTAAAAATTAAATTCTCAAAAGGACCTAGTATAAAACCAACAAAATTTGGAGCAACGCGTCCTCAACTTGGTGCAGAGGTCTTCAACAAAAGTGTGAATGAGTCCAACACCAATCCCTCAAGGAAATTTTATACCTTCCAAGGGTCTCTAAGACTCCCTTCTCACATACTTCAACTTTCTGCAAACTTCTAAGACAACATCCACAATCTTTTCACAAACTCCACAAAGTGACTCTAAAGGCCAACTTTGAATCCTAGGGCTCAAACTTGGAAATGATCGCAACCTAACTCCTAGGCTCCAACCAAGACTTGTAAAAATTCATGGGATACCTATAGGTCAATTTTCTACTACAATTTTGGCTCCCCAACTTCCACAACTATCAAATGCACTAAGAGGCATAGTTTCTCCTAGTTCTACTTTTATGAGTTTTAGCACAACAACTTGGAATTTTCCAAAAGAACTTGTAAAAAATATTATTGTTTCAAATACCCTTTTGTTCCTTCTTTCTATCCTCCAACTTTCAATTCACTAACCTACTCTAGCACCCCTAAACTCACACAAGCTTCTCAACCCTAATTGGACAAAAGTGGCTTAGAAGACTAGGAAAATAACAAGAAAGGGTTCTTAGGCTTAGAAACTGATGTGAAAGGCCTTCTTGAAACTTATTCCAACATTAAAGAACATTCTACCAATTTCTTGACTTTCATCTCTTCATTCACCCTACAAACCCTCACCAAATTGGTTGAATACATATGAATATTCAACCTAGGGCTCTCTCATAGGACCTTCAGATCTATAACTTAGGAATCTATTAGTTCATTTCCTAACCTTGTAAAATCTAGGAGGTCATTGAATTCAAACCATGAAATTACAAGTTAGGACCAAAATGCAATGAAAACCCTCAATTTTAGGGTTTGCTGACCAACTTGAGTAAAATAGAGATATCTCTCTTAAAACATAACAAAAATAAATAAAACAAAATGCAATGGATTCAAGATTCAAAACTCTATCAAATCATACCATTTAATCCAATCAGTCAATCCATACAATTCCATACATGGGTAAAAGTACAAAGCTATGTCACCTTTTAGGCTGACTTATCAGAATGACTAAATTTGAGTATTTTAATCTAATTTTTTAATTTTAAACATATGATCTAGATAAATTCATTCTAGCTAAGTTACATATGGTCTCACACTTTTCCAATTGGAAATGTCTATTAAATTCATGGTTTTTACTAGTTTGTAGGACAATTACTAAAGAAATAAAATTATTTCAAAAAAGTGGCGTTTCAATATCTCTTACTATTTTTTATGATATTTTTTTAATAAAATATAACCACCATTTTATAGAGCTCAGAGTCAAGAATATTCTCATGTATATTTTATAGTGTTTTAATTAGATAAAGTATATTGTAATTTAAAATTACACAACCACATATTTTAACACTAAAAAAGATGTTGGTTTTGAGAAATAAACAATGTGTAGTCAAACTTGTTATTGATCCTCATATTTGAAGATATTAAATGGGATACATCAAACTGGCATGTCCATTTGTTCATATTTGGTATTTCAAATGATGTCCCAGTTATATCAAAAATCTATTACATAAAACTTGTAAAGAATTAGACGACCCAGTATACTGTGATGTGTGACTTGATCACAAGCTCCGATTATATAGATCCATAGGAATTCTCATCCCATTCAATCTAATTGGGATGCCCTTAGCTTTGACATGCCCCTTAGAAAGAGGGGCATAAAGCTTAGAATTAGAACCATGTTGATAAAGAGGAATGAATCTAGGGTTAATATCTTGTATATTAATTTAAATTGCTAATTGGACTTTGTAAAAATACTTCTTTTATTAGAAACATAAAGAAAATGGAATAAAGAATCTGTTTCATTTTTCTTTTTATTCTAGACTAAAGAAAAAATATGGTTATAGGAGTCTATTCATTGCACATATGCTTCAAATAGTATTGTAACCATCAAAGTAAAACATAAACCTACAAGATCAATTAATAAAGAGATGGAGACAAGTAAATCCCATATGAATTTAACAATAAATTAAAGGTCTTTCACAAATAAATGTATCATTCAAAAGGGAGAAGACTACTCATTAATTACATATTTATGTCATAATACAAATTGTAAACCAATAATCAAATTCACTTGGCACTTGAGCAAAGTGTAACTATTTAGTTTTATCACTTGGGGATGAAAACTGTTAGGAAACATTGCCTATATTAGAGAGCAAAAAACATTTTGTGCATAGTGATACATAATCACTTCCCATTTGGGTATAGTTACTTGAGCCAGATGAGAAGAAACTTTCATGTCTGATTCTAAGAGGGGGAAAAAAAGATTGTAAAAACCTATCCAAATGTTTTTATTACTAGGCCCATAGTTAACAAGCCAACTTTATTGCGATTTCATGGAAAACTTTGTGAATATGAGTCTAAATCTTGGGCAAAGGAAATTGCTTCTTATCTCTCTTCGAATTTTGCGCTATTTCAAGAGCGTGAAATTTCCACAAGAGGAAAAGCTATCAAAGAACAATTAGTCAGTCTAAATCTGCAAATGGTTATAGATCATTCATATATAGAATGGAAGGAAATAGATACAAAAATATCGATATTATTTTTGTCGAGGGAGACACAAATCCAATTTTTGAAAAAAAATTCTCCTTTGAGAAAATTATATGTTAGTACCAAGAAAAAAATTCTCTCACTTCAAAGAAGAAAGAATCACCTGGTTAGACAGATGAGATTTGCTCAATATTTTATTCAAACAAATGTAGAACCACAATGGATGGTTTTATGCTTATTACTAGTTCTACCTCCTGACTTGAGACCAATGTATAAATTAAATGAAGGTGGAGTCATTACTTTGGATCTCAATGAACTTTATCTAAAAGTGATTTGTCAAAATAATAATCTTTTAGAATCCATAGAATGTACTTGTGCATTTCTAACACCAAATTTATTGTTTGATCAAAAGAAATTAGTCCAAAAAGTTGTAGATGCACTTCTTGATAATAGTATAGGCACGCAACTAGTGAAAGATAATAAGGATAGATCTTATAAATTGTTCTCAGATTTCCTCCTAGGGAAAGAAGGAAGGTTTCATGAAAATTTACTTGGAAAATGGGTCAATATTCAAGTCATTCTATTATTGTGGTAGGTCCCCATCTCTCATTGTATCAATGTGGATTACCCCAAGAAATCACAAGAGATCTTTTTCAAGCATTTTTAATTTGTGATCTAGTTGAATGATAGATTGCTTCTAATCTAAGAACTGCAAATGTCATTGGTTACTTCTTTATTTAAGAAGCTTATGTCATTGGTTACTTCTTTATTTAAGAAGCTTATGTCATTGGTTACTTCTTTATTGAAGAAGCTTATGTCATTGGTTTCTTCTTTCTTTAAGGAGCTTATGTCATTGGTGACTTCTTTATTTAAGGCATTGGTTTATTTATTTATTTAAGAAGCTTATGGCATTCGTGCGTTCAGTTTCATTTTTTAGAATTATAGTAATTAATAAAACATGAACAAGAATTATAGCAATTAATAAAACACAAAAAAGAATTGTAGCAATTAATAAAACACAAACACATACAAAAAGAAGGTCTCAAAAAATAAAAGGCAAGCAAGTGAGCAAGAGGATTTATCTTGCTTTTGGCAGGGGATCATCTTTATACCTTATGCAAACTGTATAACCTTTGAATCATGGGCTAGTTGATAAGATATGGTAAATCTTATTCGATCTGCTCAAGAATTTTAAATGAATTATTAGGAAGTGGTAAAGTATGAAAATGGACTTCATATTAGCGATTGTAGTCTTTCATTTTTATCAAGCATTTCAATCAATTATTTCATAATCTTTCATTTCTTTTTTATCTATATCTATATTGTTCTATGTAAACGAGTTGATGAAATAACTGAATATTAATATTTTATTAAAAATATTATTTAGGGAATGATATTGAAATAGGGATGATAGAATGATTAATAAATTCTCATATTTAAGCTCAGAGAGAAGAGCTATAGTAGATTATAGAACCATGTCCCTTCAGTTTTCCAAGTACCTCCAAGAGACCCTAGAGATTCCCATTGCTCCTCTCTAGGGGCTTGGAGGATGTACTATAGTTATACCATTTCCTCTAATTTATTCATTATTTTTGAAATCTTCTTCATCTACTAAGGGAGGAAGAAAACCCTTGGGCTTTTTTACCATTAATAGTTCTCTCAGTATGTTCAGTCTTGGTCCCATTATTATCATCCCATCCTTCTCACTAAAGAAAAACTCTCTTAAAGAAGAATAACTCGTAACATAAGAAAGAGCTTTTCTTGTGTCCAAATTTTATTTTTTCCTCCAAACCTTGTTACAATGTTGTTTTTGGATTTAGAAGTACATTTTTTGGTATAGCCATAATCTTTTTATAGTTCAATTATATATGTATGTATGTATGTATGTATGTATGTATGTATGTATGTATGTATGTATATGTATATATGTATGTATGTATGTATATATGTATGTATATATGTATATATGTATGTATATATATGTATATATGTATATATGTATGTATATGTATATATGTATTTATATATATGTATATATATATATGTATACATATATATATATATATATATATATATATATATTTATATATGTATATATATGTATATTATATATGTATATATATATATATATATATATATATATATATATATATATATATATATATATATATATATATATATACATATATATATATATGTATACATATATAATATACATATATATACATATATATATATATATATATATGTATGTATGTATGTATGTATGTATTTGTATTATACTATATTTTTATTTTGTAAACTTCTTATATATCTTTCATTTAAATTCATTGTTTATAGTCTAGTTCCATTTTATTGAGAAAAATATGATATAATATTCTATCATATTTTTATTCCATTTTGGAACCTTATTATAGACTATTTACTAATAATAAGATATCCAAAATACAACTTGATAATAATTAATAAATTCTTACATACACTTATATACATATATTGAATTTTTAGTAAATGAAAACTATTTAATTTTGACATATTCAATTATTTCTCATATTAATAAGGTATAATTGGTTTCATTTTCTATTCAATTCTATTCTTAATACTACTATTAATCTACAATGATAAAATTGAATTCTAAATTAAGAATGTGTGTGTACATAACTAATAGCTTAGTACCTAAACTGAAAAAGAGTTCCTTCTTGCTCATCTTACAAATATTTGATTAGTATCAGTATTGACCATTGTAAATTCTTTGTAGAAAAAAGATATAAAAAATAAGAATGAAATATGAAATCGATAGGATTGCATCCCATATTCTATCATTTTTCTTTATTCATGATCTATCATTTTTATTTTATTCTCTTTAGGTCTAGTGGATTGGAAACCAAGAATATGGAATATCAAAATATTGATAATAATTATTTAATCTTCCTATGGAATTTATATACAAAGATGCTTAGGTCATGCCTTTCCTTCCACTTTCAGCTTCTATACCAATCAGATTAGGATCCTTTCTTTTTTCAGGAGCAACTAAGAGTGTTTTCCGTACAGGGGCTCTTATTAGCATTTTTCTGTTAAGTGTAGCTATGTTTCTTTCTTTCAATTTGTTCTTGCAACAGATTACTGATGGTCCCATCTATCAGTATTTCTAGTCTTGGGTTAATATATAATTTTTCTCTTAGTTAGAATAGATTTGTTTTGAAAAATGTGGTGGGAGATGAAAACTACCAATTTCATGTGAGTTGAAATTTCAATCCGTATAAAAGAGAAAATATAGGTCTAAAACCAATTTTCATTTTTTATTGTTCTAGATATATATGTTATCTATAACATAAATTAAGATCAAAGGGAAATGCATTTATTTCCATATAGTTTTGTGGTGGTAACTAGACCCCTAACTTTTAGTATTTTTTTAGCACCTAAAAAATTATCTATAAAAATTAGGAAAATATATCAATTCTTATTCCAAATAATTATTAAAAATTATAATCCTAAAATTCATCCATTTCTACACATTTTATTAGTTTAATTAATTTCCAAATTCAAAATAATAATACCAATTTTATGTCATTGAAGGTGAGCAGTTATACTTTTGTTAGCCTTTTCCTTTACAAAAGGGCGACATAGGCTTGTGGTTTTACCCACATAGAATAAATTCTCAGAAAATTTTCTTGTTTCTCCTTAAAATTAATTTATCTATATAGTACTTCACACCTCTCATTGTTTCCAAAGTATGGATGCATAAATACATCATCCCCACTAGTTACCATTGATATTTGAAAGGTTTGGATTGTTGGGTGAAAAGTCGCAATTTTTGACAAAAAGTTGTCAACCACAAAAATTGCAAATCTGCAACTTTTACAACTTTTTCCTTAAGACTTTTTTATTTTATCTTTTTCCTGCCTACAAATCTTATTAAGGTAAAATGATATGAAAAAACATTCAAGAATCCTACTTATTCAAAATGTACAATTCTGAGACCCTTTTGGACTAAGTAAACTTAGGTTTATAAGTACACCTGAAGTTCCTTGAGCAAACATAGGTTTATTTCATTATTATATAAAAGTGAAAATAAAACATCCTTTGATGTGAATCATTACATGTTTTCTCTAAGGTCACCATATGCCTTGATCCACCTTGTTCTCAGTTCCATCACCTTGGTGCCCTGCACTATACTCCTCTAGTGAAAAAAAAACATTCAAGTCCCTTGAGTGGGAGCATCTACAAATTTTACACCAGTCTCCTCAATATATTTCATTGACATCCAAATTGCTTCCTCCATTGGTTTTTCCTTCCATTTGAACATATAATCATAATAGGTATGCTTTCTTGTCTTCTTGTAAATCCTCTTTTCTAAAATGCATTCAATACTTGGAGTGCTTTGTCTTGGTAGGTCATGAAGAACATCCTTAGAACATGCATCATTAGTGTCAGTAGGACTAGAAGTCTTATATGCATAAATATTAGATACATTAAATATTGGTGAGAGGCCTATTCAAAAGGTAAGTCAATCTTGTATGCATTAGGACCACATTTTTTAAGAATTTTAAATGGTACTATCTTTTTCATGTGCAATTTTGTATACTTCCCTTTAGGAAGTATTTCCTTCTTAAGGTGGACCATGATCATGTCCCAAACCTTAAAATGTATTTCTCCCCTCTTCATGTCTGCTGCCTACTTGTATTTCTAAGAATTTTGTTGCAATCTCTCTCTGACATGTTGGTGAATGTCATTCATCACTTTAGAAAAATCATCTGCTAATGCACTACTCTAACCAATGCTCTCTATAGATCTAATTTTAAAATCGCCACTTGGATAAGAACCATAGATGATTTGGAATGGACTGAGACATATATTTATATTAACAGAGTCATTATAGGAGAACTTATCTTCATGAAAGATAGTATCCCACACTACACCATACTCCTTTGTCAAGAACCTAATAAGGTTATGTAGGGATCTATTTATGACCTCAATTTTCCCATCATACTTTGGGTGATAGGTAGATGACATAGAAAGGTTAGTTCCCAACCTTTTCCCTAGGGTATGCAAAAAGTGGCCTCCAAATTTAGGATCTCTATCTAAAACAATGGTTAGAGTTAGGCCATGAAGTCTCACTATTTATTTGAAGAATAAGCCTACAATGCTAGAAGCATCATGTGTTTTCTTACAAGGAAAAAATTGTGTCATCTTGGAGAATCTATCTACAAAACATATATACTATCATATCCTAATTTGGTTCTAGGAAGACCTAAGATAAAGTACATGTTGACTGAATCCCAAGGCTTTGTAGGTATTGGCAATGGTCTATATAATCCCTTATTTGAACTTGTTCCTTTTTCCCTCTAACGTATTAAGAAAGTCTCCACAAATTTTTTGATGTTAGTCTACATTCTAGGACAAAAGTAGAATCTCCTTGCTAATTCTAAAGTCTTATGAAGGCCAAAATGACCAAATATACTCCCACAATGTTTCTCTTTGATTATGTCTTCTCTCATTGAGCATTTAGGTATGCATAATTGACTACCTTTAAACAAAAGTCTTTCTTGGATGAGGTACTCTGCAAAATTAGTGTGGTACCTATCCCCTAACACCAAACAAACGCAGTAGGCTTCTCTAAAATCTTCATCATTGATGTACATATCTTTCAGAGAAGGTATACCAACACTTTTCAATTGTACTACCTGAATGTCTATGTTTCTCCTACTCAAAGCATCATGAAATTTGTTAGCCACCCCTTTCTTGTGTTTGATTTAAAAGGTGTATGATTGTAGGTACTCCATCCACTTGATGTTCCTTTGGTTAAATTTCTCCTTTCTATTCAAAAAATGCAATGCTTGATTGTTAGTGTAAATAATAAATTCCTTGGGTAGAAAATAATGCCTCCATTTCCTAAGGGATTGAACCATTGCATACATCTCTAGATCATAGGTGGAGCATTTTTGTTTTGATTTATTTATCTTTTCATTAGAAAAGGTCATAGGCTTTCCTTATTGGCTTAAATTGCCACCAATTTCCCTCTTGCTAGTATCAAATTCTATTGTAAAGATCTTGATAAAATCAAGAAAAACAAGTATTGGTTGTTGTTCTACCCTTGTCTTCAAATATTCAAATGATGGGTCTACATCCCTAGTCGATTCAGCTTGACATTTTCTTTCCCTTTTGACAATATCAATCAAAGGTTCATTTATCCCAAATAAATTCTTAACAAATTTTCTATAGAAACTATCAAAGCCATGGAAGCTATTTACCTTATTATCTGATCTTGGAGTACGCAAATTTAGTATGGCTTCTACTTTTGAGGGATCCATATTTAGGTTTCCCTTAGAGATGAAAAACCCAAGAAATACAAGTTTCTCTAGCAAGAACACACACTCATCCAAATTGATCTTTAATTGCTCCTCATTTAGCCTCTTCAATACCATATCAAGATTCATTAGATTTTTATCTTTATCTTTACTGAAAAATTAAGATATCATCTAAGTAAACAAAAATAACAAAGGTTTGAAGACTTCATTCATTAACCTCATAAAGGTTCTTAGAGCATTAGAAAGGACAAAGGGAGTTACATCCCATTCAAACAATTCTTCGATGATCTTGAAGGGAGTTTTTCATTCATCCCCCTCTCTAATCCTTATTTGGTGGTAGCTACTTTTCAAGTCAATTTTAGAAAAATCCTTTGCACTCCCTAGGAAATCCATAAGATCTTCACTTCTAGGCATTGGGAACCTATATCTAATAGTTATCCTATTACTTGCTATAGAGTCAATGCATAATCTCCATGTACCTTCCTTCTTGGGAGAAATTACTAATGGAACAACACAAGGACTGATACTTTTTCTTATCAAACCCTTCTCTAGAAGACCTTGTATCTACCTAGCCACTTCCTCATTTTACTCTAGTGTCAGTTTATAGACAACCTTATTAGGAAATGTGGAGCTATAGATTAGGTCAATACAGTGACTAATATCCCTCATAGGTGGTAAGGTGTCTATCTTTTCATCAAAAATTATCCCTTTGTATTGTTCTAATAGGTTTGCAACTTCCTTTGGACATACTCCCCTTATTGGTTCTACTATTGTTTTTGGCTTTACTATTATGGAAAAAAATTGAACATTCTCCTCCTTTAATGCTTTCAATAATTTTTTTCCCCAACTAGGGTCACTATTACTTAAGGCATTTGCCCCTTCACCCTTAGGCAATGGTGTCATAGTATAATTTACCCCATCTTTGTTTAAAGTCTAAACATTCTTCTTCCCCTCATGTTGGGCACCAACATCATACTGCCATTGTCTCCCTAAACGGAGATGACATGCATCCATGTTATTCACTTCACATAAGACCTTGTCTTTCTACTCTCCTATATGAAATTCTACCCAATCTTTCTCATTGTCTATGGTTCATTGGTCCTTATTTAACCAAGACAACTTGTGAGGTTTTGGGTGTGGAGATTTCTTCAAACCAATTTTATTAATCATTTATATTGATGCTAAGTTCTCTATTGAACTAGAATCAATAGTCACTTTATAAACCTTGCCATTTACCTTTCACTATGTTTTGAATAAGGTTTTCCTTTAGGGAGGCTCCTTCTACATTGGCATCTTCAAGAGTATTCCGTTGAACATGATGCATTCTCCTTGCTCTGGCTTAGCAGGTTTAGAGACACTTGAATGGTAAGAGGTTACACTTTGACATTCCTCCTTTTGGGAAAGTTTTACTCTTCTTTGATTTCCTTGATGGCTTGTGGTTGCTCCATTCTTTCTTGGACATCTGAAGGACTAGTGTCCCACTTGGTTGTAGGGAAAACATGTGCTAGTGAACACATTGTTTCATCTTCCATTTGATCTCCCCCTACTATTTCCTCTACCTCTTCTAAAGTTTCCTCTAGAGATCATGTCTTTACCATTCTCCTAACTGTTTGACTCTCCCTGAGGTCTTGGTGTTAATCCCCTTCCTTGGAACCTTCCTCTACCTCTAAAATTAGTTCCTCTCCCTTTGTTCTAATATTCTTCCTCTTGATCTTATCTTAAGTATTAAGAGTAGGTTTATATCATTTGTGTATTGATTCTACTAATTCTAGAGTAATTTCATCTTGTATGTTTTACTTGAGGCCATTAATATACCTAGAAAGTTTTTCTTTTCATTCTCATATACATTATCTATAAGAGTCAATGTATGAAACTCTTGGGTGTAGGTGCTCACATCCATGTCCCTCTATGTAAGGTTCTACAATTTCTTATGGATAATTACCCCATAGTCATTAGGAAAAAAATGTTTTATTATCTCTTCCATCATCCTCTTTCATGTGGATATGGGTTGCTTCTCTTCTTGCATCCTTTCATTCTGAAGGAAGTTCAAATAGATCAATGCTAGGCCCTTCATTTTACCCTTTTTTGTCTTGACCTTCTAACTTGTAGGGATCTCCTCATATTAAAACTAGTTCTCAAGGGATTCAAGCCACTCCATGCATACTTCTAGATCCATCTTCCAATAAACCATGGAAAAATCTACTTTATCCTTCTTCCCTACCCTCTACACATGTACCACAGTCATTCTTTGATCTTTAGGAACACAAGGCAAGTCATCCTCCTCTTCTTCTTATCCTTTAGATCCTCCTTGGTCTCCTTTGTGCAATTGCCCATTAAGTTTTTCAATCTCTCTTCTCATGGTTGTATGTTGTTCTCTCATTACTCTACTCTTAGCCATATTCTCTTTTAAATTATTTTCCAATTCTTTATTCATTATCCTCAAGTGAAGATCCTCCTCTACTATTTCCACTAGATCTTAGTGACTCTGATACCACTCGGCATAGAGGTATTCAACAAAAGTGTGAATAAGTCCAATCAAAATCCTTCAAGGAAACTTTATACCTTTCAAGAGTCTCTAAGACTCCCTTCTCCCACACTTCAACTTTCCACAAACTTCTAAGACAACTTCCACAATCTTTTCACAAACTCCAAAAAGTGACTTTAAAGGCCAACTTTGAATCCTAGGGCTCAAACTTGGAAATGATCACAACCCAACTCCCAAAGTCTAGCCAAGACATGGAACACTTCACGGGATACACAAGGGTCAAGTTTCTATTATAGTTTGGGCTCCCCAACTTCCACAAATATCAAATGCACTAAGAGGCCTAAGTGCTCCTAGTAGTACTTTTATGGATTTTAGGGTTACAACTTGGAAATTTCCAAAAGAACTTGGCAAAATAATTATAGTTTCAAATACCCTTTTGGTCCTTCTATCTATTGCCCAACTTTAAATTCCCTAACCTACTCCAACACCCTTAAACTTACAAAGACTTCTCAACCCTAATTGGCCAAAAGAGGCTTAAAACACCTGGTAAATAGAAAGAATGGGTTCCTAGGCTTAGATACTGATGTGGAAGGTCTTCTTCCAACTTATCCCACTATGAAAGAACCTTCTAGCAATTTCTAGACTTCCATATCTTCCTTTACCGTACAAACCCTTACCAAATTGGTTGAATACATATGAATGTTCAACCTAAGGCTTGCTAATAGGACCTTTAGATCTTCTACAACTTAGGAATCTATTATTACATGTCCTAACCTTGTAAAATCTAGGAGGTCATTGAATTCCAACTATGGAGTTACAAGTTAGGATCGAAAAGCCATGGAAACCATTAATTTCTAGGTTTGCTAACCAACTTCACTAAAAAAAGGATATCTCCCTCAAATATTAATAAATATGAATAAAATAAAATGAAATGAAATCAGGAATCACAACTCTAAAAAATTATTCCATCTAATCCAACAAGTCAATTTGTACAATTTTGTACACAGAATAAATGCTCAGAAAATCATCTTGTTTCCCCCTAAAATTGATTTTTATGTACACTAATTCAAACCTCTCATTATTTCCAAAGTGTGGATGCATAAATATATTATACCCAATGGTTTTAACTAATATTCGAAAGGTTGGCATCATTGGGTGAAAAGTTGAACTTTTTGACAAAAAGGTCAAAATGAAAATTGCAAATTGGAAACTTGTACAACTTTCCTCTTATGTTATTTAATATTTTTCCTTCCTACAAACCTTATTAAGGTAAAATGATATGAATAACTCATCCAAGACTCCTACGTTTTTAAAATTTGCAATTTTGAGGCCCTTTTGGACTAAGTGAACTTAGGTTTATAAGTACACCTAAATTTCCTTTACCACACATAGTGTTATTTTCATATTATGTAAAAATGAAAATAAAACATCCTTTGATGTGGATCATTACATGTTTTCTCTAAGGTCACCATATGCCTTGATCTACCTTGTTCTTAGTTCCATCAAATGGTGCACTGCACCACAACTCGACTAATGTAGTCATTGATGGGAACGTAATTTTTTTCATCAAATTGTGTAGTTGTGAAAATTATGCATCCACAAGAAAAAATAATATGCATGAACAACAGTGATCCTTTCTCTAATTCATCCCAACAACATAATTTGTTAACATAAGGCAAACACCAGAGCGAAAAGATCACACAATTATCATAACATAATAAAATCATTAGGCCCATTACTATTCACAAATCTAAATTCATAAAAAATAACAAACTTTGACAAGATTTACTATATACTCAGAATGAGAGAAGAAATACCATTTATTATTGCATCAAAATGTCATTGTGGAACACACACACAGATATATATATATATATATAAAAGAAACCCTCTCCTTGTTTTGTGTTAGGAGTGAGAGCTCTTCTAATGATAGCATTGTGCTAAAAGCTAATAAAATAAAGATAATTATAAAAAAGCTAACACTCAGAATGATGTTGAGTAGGTTCCCAATGTTTTTATATCAATTAATGGATGCAAGAGCCTTTACATGACTAAAAATAATAAAAGAAGAAGAAGATAAGAAGAGAGAATCCATGAGATGATCTAGGAGTCACTGAAGCTTCAAAACATGCAACCTTGTACTTCTCTAGGTGTTTCTAGGAGTTAAAAGCGTTGTCAAAATACACTTTAGGTGGATGGAATGCTCAAAAATAAAAATTGGTAGTTAAATATGTTGGAAATAAAAATGGGAAAGTAAACTTAGAGAGGGGGGAGGGGGTGAATCAGTAGTTAAATTTGTGTGTTATATGTGTTCGTAAGGTTTTCTTCTTTTGTTTTTGCATTTAACTATTTATTCTTATATTGTTCTGGATCTGTCGATTCCTAACAATTGGTATTAGAGTGAGGTTTTTTGTTGTAGACTAAGAGGAGTTTCAGATTTGAGTGGGAGCAATCGAGGATTCCAAATTCAAGATTCAAAAATTCAATCACCAAAATTTTTTGTTTTGATTAAGTAAAAACAGGTCTTAAAGGACTCGAACCTTTTACAAAAAACCAAAAGTCTAGCTATAACCAAGAGAAGTAAACATTAGATAAAAGAAGTACATGACACCATGAGAAAGACCTCCAAAAGGAATAGTCAAGAGGTCACCTAAGACAAAGCTAGAAAAGACAAAAAAAGAATAGTAAAAGAACAACAACCAACCAACTAAGAAGTCTTTATTAGGTCAACAGCTTGATCCTCTAGAATTTGCATATTTTTAGCAACATCCTTCACCTCATCCTTTTTACTGACATCCTCATTCTTCTTCAAATGAGCATGGGTGCATTTTCTAGGTCCTTGCATCTCTTCCATCAAAGGGGGGTCCTTCCTTTTGTCATTCTCAAACTGCTTCAAGATGTTACCCACATTATCAGCCATCTATTTAAACAACTTTTCCAAATTTCCCAACTTAGCATCTATTTTAGAAACCTTCCCCTGAATAGAACTAATCTCTTTATCCATCACCCTTTTTTTGTCCTTGAGCACAAGTATATTATGCATGAGGTTTTAAACTTTTTCTACATCCCCAATATCCTCTGACAATCTATCAATGTGTTGGCCCAAAGTACGCTCACCTCTGGTAGTTTTGCTAACTTGCTCCATTTCCTTGCCCAACATCTACATTTATTGTTTAATAAAACCAATCTCCTTCAAGATTGTTCTAGCATTACCAAAACAACATTTGGATGAACTGAGCCTGTCATTAGTGTTATCACCCAAATTGGGGGGCTGCCCTTGTTCCCCAACATCCTCATTATCTGAATCCCCATTCTTCTTGGTCGGTAACCTCTCCTCCTTTCTCCTTGAATAATTTATTTTCCTTACCATTCAATGGGCTAGAGGTTCATCATTAGAAGGGGGAGAGGCATGGTCATCATGAGAGCCCTTAATTCCTTTCCCTTTATCTCTCCTCCTCTTATGATAGTGATCTCTCACTAATTCCTCCATGAAATCACTTTCTCGATCAGAATCACAGTCATCAACAAGCTTTTTCTTCTTTTTGGAACTGCAACTAGAGCCCTTTTTCAAACTCCTCATACCCCTCTTGGCTTCATATTGGGTATCTGAATCATAACCCTTATCCAGGAGACTCTCTTTTGTAACCTGGTTAGACCCTTTCAAACTACCCCTAGGTTTCACAATCATCTTGGTTTTTAACACATTCATTATCAAGACCATAAGATGCTCATGGAAAACATGTTCACCATATGAGTCTTTCTAAATAGCCTGAGTGGAAATGCTAAGAGATTGCATTAAATAAAATGGGAAGTCGATCCTAATATCATGTCAAAAGTGATTTGCCAACATGAAATGGTACCCATATAGCTTAGTAAATCTCCCATCTAAAGTTAGATATTCCATAATCATAAAAGCACAAATAGCCATGGTCTTGAAACAGGGGTAGGGTTGAAATACGAATTACCTATTTTTACCAAGTGGCTCTTCTCCTACTCTATCTCCACAAGATCATCGATGGCCCTATCCCAGAGCTTCCTCTCCTGATAAAAGTTAATCCCATCCATGTCCAACCCTGTGGCCTCTGCAATTACTTCTTTAGTAAAATCCATTCACTAGTTAGCCATAATTTTTAGTTATGGGAAATGTAGATGGAAGATTATCTGTAACAAAAGGATCTGTGGAAGACATTAGAAGGGAAAACTAAGAGACAAGGAACAATCACATAGGAAGATTGGGAGATCTTGGATAGAAAGGCACTGGGATCTATTCGATTGTGCCTTGCCCCATCTGTAACGTTCAATATATCAAAGGCAAAATTGACTGTAGAGTTGATGGAGACATTGGCTAAGTCATACGAGAAACCCTTAGCTTTGAATAAGGTATTTCTTATAAAGCATTTATTTAATATGAAAATGTTTGGGAGGATATATAGCAAATCATTTAAATGAGTTTAACACAGTCACTACAATTGTCATCCGTAAAAATTTCATTCAATGAAGAGGTTAGGTCTCTCTTACTTTTATGTTCTTTGCCAGAAAGCTGGAATAGCTTGGTTATGGTTGTAAGTAACTTTGTCTCTAGTTCAAATACTTTTAAATTTGATGAAGTTGTTGGTGTTATCCTAAGCGAGGACATGTGATGGAAAAACACAGGTGAAACTTCAACCTCATTAGGTTTTGCATTGAATGTGAAGAATAGAGGAAGAACAACTCAAAGAGGAAAAGGCCCTTCGCATGACAAGTCACGAGAAAACTCAAAGAAAGGATGATCTCAGTCTAAAGGAAAGAAAGATTGCTAGTACCATGGAAAACCTAGTCATCTGAAGAAAGATTTTTGGTCTTAGAAAAATAAACAAGGAGATGGAAGTGATGATGATAGTAAGGAAGCTAATGTTGCAAGTAATGATTTACGAGATGCTTTAATCTTATGTTTAGATAATGTTAATGATTCGTGGGTAATAGATTCTGGGGCCTCATTCCATGCTACACCCCGTAGGAAATATTTTTGAGAGATTATGTTCAAGGTGATTTTGGACAGATATATTTGGGGAATGATGAGCCCTATCCTATTGTTGAAAAATGAAAAATAAAGATCAAGTTGCCAAATGGAAATGACTGGATGCTGTAGGAGGTAAGGCATGTTCCTAATTTAAGAAGAAATTTAATTTTTGTAGGACAACTAGGTAGTGAAGGTTGTGAAGTCATGTGTATAGATAATGTCTGGAAGGTAACTAAAGGTTCATTAGTAGTAGTGAAAGGTGCAAAGGTTGGCACATTGTACTTGTGTGCTGGGAACACTTATTCCACCTTACTTGCTACTAATATTGATAATGTAGTGAAACCTACTGTAAATGTTGCAAGAATAGATTTAGTTGTTTGGCACCATAGGCTTGGGCACATGAGTGAGAAAGGCATGAAAATCCTTCACTCTAAGAATCTATTGCCAATATTGAAAAATATTAATTTAGAGTTTTGTGAAAATTGTGTTTATGGTAAATAGAGAAGTGTCAGATTTGTCAAAGTTGGAAAAGAGAAGAAGAGTGATAAGTTGGCACTAGTGCACTCGAATGTGTAGGAACCGGCTTAAGTATCATCTCTTAGTGGCTCTCATTACTATGCTATTTTCATTGATGACTCAACTCAAACGACATGGGTGTATTTTTTGAAGCAAAAAATTGATGTCTTTGAAACTTTCAAGAAATGGAAAGATTTAGTTGAAAATGAGACAAGAAAGAAACTAAAGTGTCTAAGATTGGATAATGGAGGTAAGTATTGCAACATGTCCTTTGAATATTATTATTTTGTTAATGGAATTAGAAGGTAGAAAACTATTCCAGGAACTCCACAAGAAAATAGTGTGTCTAAGAGGATGAATAGGACAATCATGGAATGTGCAAGGAGCATAAGATTGCATGCTAGGCTGCCACTTCATTTCTGGGCAAATGCTATAAAAACTGTTGTCTATTTGATAAATAGAGGACCTTCAACTCCTTTGGATGGTGGTATCTAGAGGAAACATGGGCTGGTAAAAAGTTAAATTATTCATTTCTAAAAACTTTTGGTTGTGAAGCTTTTGTCCATGTTGATAAAGAAAATAGAACCAAGCTTGATGCTAAATCGCATAAATATACCTTCATTGGATATGGAATAGATGACTATGGTTATCGGTTATGGGGTTTTGAAAATCTAAAAAGAATTAGAAGAAGAGATGTTATATTCAATGAGAAGGTCATGTACAAAGAATAGTTGTAGGAAAGGAAGCATGAATAGGTCAAAGAAGACTACATTTTTTTGGATGTGACTTTGGAAAAAGAAATGCCATTGGTACCTGATGCTCAACAAAAAGAAGTTATCCCACAAATTCCTGTAATTGTTAGACATTCTACTAAGTTGAGTAGACCTCCTAAAAGTTTTTCTCCTTCTTTATACTCTATTTTATTGATTGATTCTAGTGAACCAAAGGAGTATAAAAATGTAATATAGTTAGATGCTAGAAAATGGTAAAAACTAGGCATGAAAGAGGAGATGGACTCCTTATTGAGAAATAAGACATGGGACTTAGTCCCTTTACCTAGAGGAAAAATATCCTTGCCTAAAAAATGGGCTTATAGGCTGAATGAGGGAGATGAAGGAAAGAAAAGGTATAAGGCTAGACTTGTGGTAAAAGGTTTTGCAAAGAAAAAGGGTATAGATTTTGATGAAATATTCTCCCCTATTGTAAAAATGACTTCAATTAAAACTATACTAAGTCTTGTTGTTGTAGATGACTTGCATCTTGAATAGCTAGATGTGAAAACAGCCTTTCTTCATGGAGATTTGGAGGAGGAAATTTACATGCAGCAACCAAAGGGATATGAGGTCAAGGGTAAGGAGAATTTGGTGTGTAGGTTAAGGAAGAGTTTGTATGGCCTAAAGCAGGCACACAAGCAATGGTATTTAAAATTTGATAGTTTCATGGCTGAACAAGGTTACCATAGATGTCATTATAATCATTGTGTATATTTTAGGAGATTGGATAATGCGAGTTACATTATTCTATTACTATTTGTTGATGATATGCTTATTGCTAGGTCTAATATGCAACAGATAAATGAACTTAAACATAAATTAGCAAGGTCATTTGCTATGAAGGATTTGGGTGTTGCTAAGAAAATCCTTGGTATGAGGATCACATGGGACAAGAAAAATAGAACCTTGAATTTGTCCCAAAGTGACTGTATAAAGAAGGTGTTGAAAAGATTTAATATCCAGGATGTAAAAGTAGTCAGTACACCTTTGGCTAGTCATTCCAAATTGACTAAGGAAATGTGCCCAAAGGCATCAGAAGAGGTAGCTAAAATGTCTAACATCCTATATTCATTAGCAGTTGGAAATATGTTGTATGCAATGGTATGCACATGAAAAGATATTGCTCATGCAGTGCGAGTTGTCAGCAAGAATATGAGTAATCTGGGTATGGAACATTGGAGTGCTATCAAATGGATACTTCAATATTTGAGAGGTACTACTATGAAGGCATAATGTTTCACAGGATCCAATTCTGCTATAAGTGATTTTTTTGACTTTAATCTAGCTAGAGATGTTGATACAAGGAGGAGTACTACGAGGTATGTTTTTATTGTAGGGGGTACTGTAGTTAGTTGGATTTCTAGATTGCAGAAGTTTAATGCACTTTCAACCACCAAAGCTAAGTATGTAGCTACTATGGAGGCTAGTAAGGAGATGATTTGGTTACAATATTTTCTGGAGGAATTGGCTCAAAAGTAGGAAGATTGCCTATTGTATAGTAATAGCCAGAGTGCAATTCATCTTGCAAAGAATTCTGCTTTTCATTCAAGGACAAAGCACATACAACTTAGGTGCCATTTTATACAGTCTATTTTGAAGGATGGACAACTACAGCTTGAAAAGATTCACACAAGTGATAATTTTGTAGACATGTTCATGAAGGTAGTCCCCAAGGAGAAGTTGGTTTCTTGCTCAACTTCTATTGAGCTTCTTGATTGATGATCATGGAGATAATACACAGAAAAGGCTTTTATCTAGTGGGAGCCCCATGTGGTAGTGGTATTGCTACAAGATCAGTCTCCAAGGGGGAGATTGTTGTCTAGGGTGGAGTCTAATCAGTCCCCAAGTGGGAGATTGTTAGTTTGTGGTGACTGATTAGAGAAATACTATACATACTTCTTCTTTTTTTTTGAAAAAAAATTCCTCTTCTATTTTATTATGCCTTGTTTATATAGTCTTATTGTAACCTAAAGTGGGATATATCATATAAGATAGCTTAGGGTTGTGTATCAAAACAATGTGATGTATAATGAGATAGGTTGTTCTTGTGGTAGTATTGAGCTGTAAGGCTTTTTACTGTAATCGCTAGATAATAAGAAAGGTTGGATGACTGTGTAGGTGAATGTGGCCCAGGTTTTGGATGAACCACATTAAATCTGTGTGTTATTTGTGTTTTTATGGTTTTCTTCTTTTTTTTTTGCATTTAACTATTTATTCTTATATTGTTCCAAATCTGTCAATTCCTAACAAATTGGTTACCCAAAAACCCTCCAATTAGAAGGTAAAGCTAGGGTATGGATGACACCCACACATCTTGGCTATTGTAGTTGTAAAGTGTAGCATATTATGGCTACAATGATTTTGAACATAAAATATGATCTACCTTGTAAAGGGTCTTCCTCGTTAAAGGTTTACAAAGACTGTTAGGTCTCACCTTGTTAAAAGTGTGCCTTGTTAGAGGACTTAAACTTATAATAAAGAAAGCACTTGGTTAAGAGATTTAAAAGATCCTATTAAGACTACTTTGTTAGGAGATTTTTTCTACATCACTTTTTAAAATAATTCAACGCCATGATACTTCGGTTAGCATACTCTTGCTATATGTTAGATCTTCTCTTTGTTGATAAATCCTTGATCCTTTTGATTAGATATGTCTCCTCTATCCTCTCTCTACTTTCATCTATTCTTTCTAACTAATTTTACAATTCAGAACACTATCATAACCTCCATAGCCACCATGAATGCTCTCTCTATAGTTAGCGTTGGTCTCCTTTCACACACTATGCTCATACAAACTCTTTAAGGTTTACCTTCTTAAATGAATATTGGCAGGGATGGATTAGGTAGGAATCAATGACTATGGTTGATCCATATTGTCACTAATTTCATTCATTTTTCTTATTGGTTGCATGTCATGCATAGTGATTCATAATATTAATCCTTAGTTATCCTCTAGAATCATTAAAAAATCATTATGCCGGCCCAAAAATGATTTACACAGAAGTTTGTGCCATAAAAAACAACTATGCCAAAAAAAATTCACTTGACATTTGAAGGCTCTGATGCTCAACCATCACTACATTCTTAATGCTATAACTAAACTTCTCAATGGCTCGACATACACTATTTATTCAATACCTAATCACTCGGCATGTATAGATTTCTCAACACTCGAGTGACTCAAAACTAAGTATATTGATCAACATGTATTTTTTGGAAATTGATGCTTGACATGATTTGATTACTCACCTCACACTAATTTCTTGGCTTTCTTTGATCACTCATCTTCCACTATTATACTGATAGATTATGACTAAGTGTTTTGTCACTTCCTTATCAAAACCAAAATGACATCAAAAAAATATCAACACTACCAAAATTCATCAAAACTATTAGTACACCTTAGTGTTTGACGTACCTTGTGTGAAGCACACTTCTGCATTTGTGACCTTCACACTAGCATATCTTTAGGTGTCAGGACCAAAATTGGCACAATTTTTTTAAGTATCAAAATTTCAATTTCCATCATTTGGGTTTCATGAGCCTTTAACCAAAATGATGTTTGGATGTTCCACTTTGAAGTTTTGAATAATAAAGGTGATCTGTAGGGTATCAAGAAAGTCTAAACATTCATACTTTGTTCTCATCTCTTGATGATAATAGCTAACCTCTTGCCTGATTCCTACAAAATCTTATAATTTGGAGTCAAACTTTGTGAGTGCTCCCTTACTCCTTAAAATATGCTTAACATTTTCTTTTGAGGATGTAATCTCAAGAAAAGCTTGATATTTTTGCCCCATTACTTTTCTCAAACATAATCTAGTCGTGGAATCAAGTTAAAAAATCTCCAAACTAGTTGCACTATAATACTTATTAGCTTCAAAAATTTGATCAAGGGTCCTATTCTTTACATCCTATTTATATCATCATATTTCTTGATCATCACCACATTTCCTATTTCTATTTTCTCAATTCAATCATCTAACTTATCTAACTCTTATGCAAAATATATATCCATTAACATCAGGTATCTCTAGCCCTTTATTGTTTGTAATGCCTACAAGTCTTTGGTCCATGTAGCAACTTTGTCCATTAGCCCAAAGTATTGATCTAGTATTCTAACTAGAGTATCCATATTCTTTTGCAGGCCTAGTAGTGTATCGATCATGGACTCAATAATGTATACTCCTCTATCCTAAAAACATTGCGCCTTCTCTAACATGCATCCAAAAATGACCTTGTGAGTGTTGGGGCCAAAGCTCATTTTTTAGAGAAGCTACAAGGGTGACCTCAAGATGGTCAATGTCTAATGGACCAACTACCTCCTTCACATACTCGAAGAGCAAATAATTCTACTTTCTTAATTCCAAAATCTCATATAAGGGTTGAAATAATTATTTAACACTTGTTGTAGTCAAAACTTTGGATGTGTCTTAGGCAACCTTTCCCAACACTACTTCATACATCTGGTAGTATTTAGGAGAAGCGTCTTCAAGATTCACATAGGGAGGAGGAATAATTATATGTGCTATCAAATTATTTTTATGATTCCTCATGACAAAGGGTAGTTTCTTAGGATCACCCAGAAAGGTGCCAATGTCTTTATTTCCTTTGTGAATGCCTACAATCCTTCTTCCCCCATATATTCTACATAACTCCTTTGTCAAGTCAATACCTCTTTCTTCAAATATGCCAAATTGGTGCCCATGGGAAACAAAAAAATGATCTAATGATTAGGTCATATATGAAGCTGGCCTTTTTTCCTTATCACTCTTCTCTAGAGTCTTCTCTTATCCTGGTGGCTTGCATTGATGGAGTGGTTCTGATTATCTTTAAAAGAGAGGTTTCAAATCCCTATATAGGTGTTGTTCTCTCTCTCTCTCTCTCTCTCTCTCTCTCTCTCTCTCTCTCTCTCTCTCTCTCTCTCTCTCTCTCTCTCTCTCTCTCTCTCTCTCTCTCTCTCTCTCTCTCTCTCTCTCTCTCTCTCTCCAAAAATTTTCCCTCCCCTAAGACCTCATCAATGTGTAATTATTGGAAATCATCCCCTTCGACTATCTAACTATATGATCTAGTGATGCATGGTAGAAAAGGGGTGGTTTCCTTCTCTAGTGGTGGAGGAGGTGAAGGTTGTCTTCTTGGTGGTGGAGGTGGTATGCCCATTGCTCTTTGTAGAAGTAGAGGCAATTGATTGCAATACTCCGACAATGATTATCTTTGTGGAGTGTCCCTTATCATTTCAACCTCTAAAGAGGGTCCTTGCTAGCATAAAATCAAACTCTAAGATGACAAAGGCATCAGAGCCATCTTCTTCTGTAGACTTCATCCTTCCTTCCTATTCTTTGTGTGTAGACTCTTCAAGCTAGATGAAATATTCTAGAATGGAGGGAGGTACTTATGTTGCACTTCTTTTCCTTTCCTCTCTCATGGCTTGAGTTTATTAGGTTCTCCTATTAAGAAGGAGATATTCAATTTCTTGGCCTTGTTGTTCTTCTTCAAGTATGGCCTCTAAGATTTAAGGAGACAAAGTACTCTTCTTCTTCAACTACATCCTCTTCTCTAACAAATTATGATGAATATTATTTGTTCATAGGAGGGTCCTTTACATATAGAATATGTTAATGTTTTAATTGAATGAAATAAATACCCACTTCTACTACTTAGGTTGTATCCTCTATTGACAATCTCTTTGCATAATCCACTTTGATGAACCAAATTATAGCAAAGACAAAACCATCATTCACTAGCCTATACTCTAGGCTCTTAAGTAGGAGCTTCTTGCATACCAACTGAGAATAAATTATATATGACTAGACATTTTCATCTTGTATACTTCCTATTTTTACTAGCTCTCACTAACTAGTCAACCTAGCTACTAGAAGGTAAACCACATAGGAAATCATGTAGAAACTGCAGCAGACTTCATCAAAATGAGTTGATCATCTAGGGTATTGATGATGATGGTAGCTGAATTAATTGGCAATCACCTCCTCTTGATGGTTTCTATGAAGTAAACTGTCCATGTTTCAAGCTAATTGGTCGTAGAGAGTCACGTGACTCTTCTCAAGAGCACTATGTTATAGCCAATGTCATATATCGTATATCCCATGGTCATGTTGACCTTTCTAGCTCTCTGATTTGTAGGAGGTTGGGGATGAAGGTATTTCTATTGCAATATGCATTCACCTCATATTTGTATTCCCTATATCACCTATAAGATATGTCATAAGTTATTTTTTGGAACTCATCTATAGGTGGTAGGTGAAAAACTCTTTCTATGTTATCAGGGAAAATGTCCATGACCATCTTCCCTGTGATACTTCTCATAACCTTCTCCTCTAGTATGTAATGATGGGCCAACATCATTGATCATTTATGAAGATTTAATGGACATGGGGTGGGAAGTTGTGTTTACTAATCCATTTAGGATTAGTGATGAGATCATCTATGACCTCTCTATTGCTTTGTTGCACAAAATTGGGAATGTGTTCCAATCAGTATGTCCCATCTTTCTATTTTAGATCTCTTAATTATTGTCTACAAATCATGAGCTCTTTGGTTTGCCTTGGAGCTTGAAGGTGACTAGTTTGGTTGCTATCTCCACTACTATAGATGATGATGATTATGTTGTCATTTTAACTTGTACAAAAAACACATGTTAGTATATTAACGTCAAAACATTGAAAGACATTAATTAGTATGACCAAAATAGTGAACATTGATGAGAAGCTTTACCACATATGTAAAAGGACCTTAAAGTGAACATGTACAACTAGTACACATGTATAGGTGCACATGGTGTGCTAGGCATCACCTTGCTGTTTTATGTTAGCACCATGCACAGGTTGTGTGCATTGTGCACCCATATAGGTGCAGAAGGAGTGAAGAATACAGTCAAAGTTCCTTTGTTTGATAAAGATGTTTGTTATCCAAGCATATTATGCACACATCCAACACCCTCTACACATGGTGGAGGTGAGGATGTGCACAAATATGCTCCAATATAACTTCTGATTTTGGGAGGAATGCACCAAAGGAGTCCACATTGAGAGGTGTGAAATTGTACCAACATAGGATTCCAAAATACCAATGATTCATCAAAGGATAGGGGAGATCCTCCTATTCATAGGATTTGGGTCTAAAAGGTGCACACCTAGCCCATCCCTGAGGTTGCATAAGGTTGACAAGTGTGCCCTTAGAAAGTTGGAAAAAATGGGTGCACCATGCACACCTTAGAAAAGTGTGCATGTGCCACTAGTGTGCAAGTGTGCACATTAAGACATTGAAAATACTTGAACTCTTGGGTAACCCAACTTTGGATGAGGATAATCAATAGGATGTTGACAAAGGACTACAAGAAGATTTTTCTCCAATGCATATACCAAATTTCCATATTCTAGAGAAATGACTCTCCTATCTACAAATCAAAAAAGAAGAGGGCTTGCCATATGTGAAGTCAAAAATTGGGTTTGTATTGTAAAAGAACAAAAAATAACCCTGAGAAAAGGAAGAAATGACAAAGGCATTTCATTTTCAGCAAACACTATTCAAACTTGTGTCTAGTTTGCGATTTGATTCTAGATGCCACAAGTGGATTCTAGGTTCTTGAAGCCAAAAAATCATGATTTTTAACTTTCACACTGAGTGTATGTTTGGTGTCTTAATTTTTTTTTATGTTCCTACTTTCTAAAGATTTTGAGTGGGTAGAAACACAAAGATAATCTTTCACTAGCTAGAAAGGTCTTTCAAAAAAATCCCCATAAACCCATTACCAATCACTATATGCCAAGATGTGAGAATCCATTCCGAGGAATCTTCATGAGTCATCAATCACTAATCTCTTCATATTTGGTAATTTGTTATCTTTCTTCATAAAGCTCAAATATTTCTCCTTGATTATTCCTTAAAGTTTCTTGTTTGTGTGAAGTAGGCTAGCGATTATGTTGTGCTAGCTCTATTTGATTACCATTTTTTTTTATACTAAGCTCTAGAATCAATTATGTGAGACCATATTGATTTTATTTTCTTTTCTCTTATCCTTGACCATGATTAGAGCTAAGGTATTAGTGTTCTCTTTTTGTATCTATTCTAGTTTTATAACTCTCATGGTCCTCTTTTAACAAACTTTTGAAAACTCACATGCCAAACAATAACCTTTGTAAGTTTGTGGAGGAATATTTTGTCCAAACTAGTAGTTTTGAATAATCCTTTACTACTATCCACTTGACTTAAAGAAAAACTAGATGGTCAATTCTTTAAATTTGTAAAGTGTTGTGAGTGATCAATCTAGAATATGATTTTAAGGCATAAAGTACCCCTTTTTTGTGAATAACACTTAAATTTAGTTTATCCAAGAAAAAATATTATCGAAATGCTTTGATGAAGAAATACCTCTTCAAAAAAATTGAGACCAGTTGGGATAACTCACCTACTAAGAGCAATCTAGACTACACACTAACTCTTGACTAAAACAAAAAAAAAAAAAAAAAACACAACTACAAAAAACACACAACTCAAAGAAAATATTTGATTTTTTTTTTAATGTTATTAATAATTAATATTTTTTGGAAAAAATTTTCTCTTTTAGGATTTAAAATAATATTTCTAAAATTGGCTATTGACCATCAATGGAACTGATTCTCCTTGTAAAGTACTTAGCCTAAAATTATTTTCTTCAAAAACCTCTGTAATCTGATAAGGACCAATCCATAAGCATTGAATCTTTGTATGGCTTCCTAGTTTTTCTTTCACCTTGTCCCACGTGAGAAAAAGGTCAAATATTCTAAAATATTTTATCATGTCTCTCTTATCGAACCAAACTTTGATGGAAACTTTAAGGTTTGATACATGTTATAATACCACTATCATTTTATCCTCCAATTACAAAAGGTGCATCTCTCTAATTTTGACTCTATCCATATTTTCAACAATCCCCCTCATAAAATTTATCTCTAGAATCTTAAGGTTGAGGGGAACTATGAATTGTTTTCCATAGACAAGAAAATAAGAGTATGTTCCTAAAAAATTATTTACTCTGACCTTATCAATCTGTAAACCATATTCTAATTGTGTGTGCCTATCCCTTGGATTTTTTGCAAGCAAACCATTTATGACAGTTATAAGGTTCTTATTAGTAGACTCAACCACTCCATTACCTTGCATGTAATGGTTGGATGAAATTTTTATTATAACCTGATTCTCCAGTATCCATTGGGTAAGGAAAATTCATAAAAGGGATGATCCATTATTCTAAACTAGAGATAATGACATCTCGAACTTGGTCATAGTATGTTCTTCTAGGAAATTGGTGATCACTTTTGTAGTACATTCCATAAAATTTTCAACTTCAATCCACTATGTGCAATAATCCATAGCCATTAGAATAAACATACATCCTGAAGAAGATGGTTGGTTTATGATCCCAATGAAATCTAGCTCCAACTTTATCAAAGGGTGAACATTAAAAATTGGCTGCAATGACATAGCTAGGTTTCTTTCCCTATTGAAACTTGTTGGAAAATGTGACAAGAACATGTGTGTTTGTTCATGTCCTTGAAAGTGGTATACTAAAAAGCATCCCAAGCTTATAATCTCATGGACTATAGATTTTTCCAATCCATGTCCACTTTTGTACTTGTCATGATATTTCTCTAGTACTTATTTTCTTCTTCATGACCCAAATTTTGAGGTAGAACCCTTCATAGTTTCTATTGTAGATCTTTCCATCTTGAAGAATATAGGATTCACATTTAATTTTCAAACCTCTAGGTTTGGATCTATTCATCCCTCATGGGTACTGATTTGCAAGAGGTAAACTATAATGTTTTGATACCAAACATTTGTTATTATCCCTTCATTACTATCCACATTAGTCACCATGCTTTGTTCTTTGTTTTCTTCTATCATATTAGTTAATCCTTGTCCTTTTATTAGCTTTACTTGTTAAATTTTTAAGTGAAAATCCAATAAGGTGGCCATCCATTTTCCTCTTCTTTCCCCTAGCACATTCTACATCAACAATGATTTGAATATAGGGTCAAGTATAATGACATATACCTCACTTTGGAGTATGTAATGGAAAGACTTCTTGATTTCTTTCACTAGGGAGAATGATTGTTTATCTAGATTAGGATAATTTAACTCAAAATTATTCAAAGGGAAACTCACAAATGTGATGGGCCTTGCTTCCTCTTTATCTTTCATTTATGTGATGATACTTGTACACAAGTGTTCCAAAGTGAAATAATAGACTTTGAATGATCATTAATAATCATGACTCACAATTACTAGGGTAGTATAAATAGCCACTTTGATATCTTCAAAATATTTCATAACTCCTAGAACCTAGTCAATCTTTGATCCTTTCTTTAGTAAATCATTGAGGGGGTGAACTATTTCAAAGAACCCACTGATGAGTTTTTGTGAAAATTTAATCTTCCTAAAGAGAAACTTAAGCTCTTTGTGAAGATGAGGAAGAAATAATTTCAGAATTGATACAATCATTTTTGGCTAAATTGAAATAAAAAATTTAGATATAATGTATCCCAAGAGTTTCCCTTCTGCAACTCTAAGTGAACAATTCTTTGGGTTAAGATACAAGTCATATTTTCTACATCAATTGAAGACATGCTTTAGGTCAGCAATATGGGTGCTTCTCTCTTTCAAGAAAATTGTGAGGTCATCTATAAAAATGAATATGTATTTGTTTACCAATCCCTTAAATTCTTCAATCATTCATCTTTGAAATGTATCTCCTACATTAATTATCCTGAAGGGAATCTTTTTGTATGCAAATTTTTCCCATTTGGTGGTGAATTAATGTTGTGCTTAATCTATCCTCTTCACCTACCATCACTTGGTTGTATCCTCAGTATCCATCTAAAAAGGGCATCATATTAGATCATCCCTTCTTAATATTTATATATAGACACTTTAAATGGATAGAATATTCTAGAATAGAGAGCGGTTTCTATTTTGTATTCCTTTATCTTTCCTCTTTTGTGGCTCTAGTTGATCGAGTTCCCAAATTAAGAAGGAAATATTCAATTTCTTCTCCTTGCTCCATCCTCTTCTTCTTTTGGTATGGTCTCTAGGATTTGAGGAGATGGAATACTCTTCTTCTTCTTTAACTTCCTCCTCTTCTCTCCTATCACCACTCTTCTGGTCCTAAGCCTTTCAGGTACTATGTGAGAAGCTTCTCATTGGGCTTGAGTTTCTTTGAGTGGAGTCTAGGCTTCCTCTCCCCAAGCCTATGTTTCTTTTCTCTAACCTTCTTCTATCTTTCTCCTCCTATATGAATCTCTTCATTTTCTTCTATCTTTCTCCTCATGTATGACCATCATTCGCCAACTTATACTTTGAAATCTTAAACATGGGCTTCTTCTGTACCAACTGAGGGTACAATATATATGGCTAGACATTGGCATCTTCCATGCTTCCTCTTTTAACTAGCCCTAGAGAATTGGTCAACCTAACTACTAGAAGATACTCCACATTAGAATTCATGTAGAAACTAGAGTTAGAGTTCATCTAATTGAGTTGTTCATGTAGGTTCTTGCTAATAATGGTGGCCTAGTAATTTTGGAGTCCCCTCCTATTGAAGGTCTTATGAAATGAACCATTCATGTTTCTAGATGATTTTGTTGAGAAGGACTATGCTATAGCCAATGTTTTTTATCATCTAACCCTATGTTATGTTGACTTTTCTAGCTCTATTATTTGTAGGGGGTAAAGAAAGAAGGTACTTCTCTTGAACTATTCCTTTCACTTCCTATTCATATTCTTTATACCACTTGTCTACAATGTCATAAGTTATCTTCTAGATCTAGTCTATAGGTGGTAGGTGAAAAACCATTTCTATGTTTTTAGGCCATATGTCTGAGACCATCTCCCTTTTGAGGCTTCTCAGAACCTTTTCCTTTGGCATTTAATAATGAGCCAGTGCCATTATCAACTCTGAATATTGCATTCACTAACCCACTTAGGATTAGCAATGAGATCATCTCTAATCTATTACTTGGTTTGTTGCACAAAACTAGGAATGCATTCAAATCAATGTGTCACATCTCTATGTCCTAGACCTCTAAGTGCTTGTCTACAAATCATGACTTCTTTAAGGTACCTTGGAACTGAAAGGTAACTTGTAAAAGGGGTAGCACCAAAAATAACTCTACTACTGTAAAAGGTGTTGAGTTCTATTTTTCTATTGTACAATTTATTGTAACCTTGATTGTGTAAGTGAAAAAGCTTGTATAAAACGGCTTAGGGTTAGGGATCTCATAATGTATGATGACATTATAGCTTCTTGTGGTGGTATTGAGCTATAAGGGATCACATATTGTAATCACTAGATAATAATAATATTAGATGTGTTATTGGTGGATGTATCCTAGGGATTAGGTGAACTATGTTGAATATATGTGTCTTGTGTTCTCTTATGTATGATTTATTATTTTTTGATATTGGTTATATTTGCACGTAAATTTTATTTCTATCTGTGGTTAATCTTAACAATAAACCATTACCTCAGTCTTTTGATTCAATTAATTTCTATCAATAACATAATTAATTGGGCCATGATACTAAATAGTGTTATGGTTTGAAGAATGCTTTTCATGACCTTATTGGTTCTAAGGCTATATATGCTGATGGTCAATTTAATAAAACAAATAACTCTTTTGCACTACCTAATCAGAATTTACAAATTTACACTAATCCTTTACCTTCTCACTCAATGAATGCTATTAATCAACCTTCTCCTTGTAATCACCATATTGATTATGATGAGAATATACAAGAAGAAGATAATGTGGTTGCTAATGTTGACTTAGCACATCAACCTTCAATTTATTCTCCACCCGAACTTAAACTTACACCTATAAATAGATTTAGTTAGTCTATTATGTTTAAGGCACCTAATGGTCCTCTTAACATCACTACTAGAGTGGCTCATATTTCTTCTAATTGTAATTTGGTTGATCCTTCCTCTGTTGTGAATTTTATCACCAAAGAATGCCTTATAAATAAATGATTGCATAGAGATACTTATGATTTTACTTTTATATGGATTCAAACTTGTAATGGTTTCCTCTATCATCATAAAGGTTATCTCACTTTGATGGTTACTTTATTAGGGAAATCTATGTTTACTATCTTTCTTATTATTCCTTCTTTTGATCAATTTCAAGTTAAGCTTGGTATTCTATATTTTTCTTGCATGCAAGTCATACCTTCTTCTATATATAAATATTTTAAATTTATACATGATGGAAACATTATTACTATTAATAATTCTCTTTATAAACCATCATATCCTAGAGATCATGTTGATATTAGTTTTTATTGGTCACATCATCTTGAAAAATTACCTACTCATCTAATCATTTGTATAGAAACTATCAAATACATATAGTAGCCAAGATCACGAAGCTAATTCTTCCTAAGGGTTGTTCATTTACACCTATCTTTCCTACTAATCCTTCTACTTCAAAACATATTCTTCTATCCACATTTATTGAAGCAATTGATGTTCCTTCTTTGAAACCTATGTTAGTTGATTCTAATCCTTCTACTATGTCTTGTAAGACTATTCATAGTCTACATGCTCACTAGTGTTACAATGATCATCGAGATAAAGCTAAGGCTACAACTCATTCTCTTTCTTCTAAACCTATATCTTCTTCTCAACCTTTACCTTCCTTTTATCAAACCATGCATAAGCCTTTTGAAGAAGTTAAACAAGGTTACATGTTTCATATGGATAAACATGATTGAAAGATTCTTTAGATGATAGTAGTGATGAAGAATTAATTGATATGGATATTGATTTTCCTAACATGCTTTGTACATAGCTTACAATTGCTCCTAGTAATGAGCTTAGTGACTCCTAAAGTTCTTTCTTAGAACTTTTTATGACTCCTAAATAAACGATATTGTTCCTCTAACAAATTACCATCCTTCCCCTAACATTTTTTACCAAGATGGGAGTGTAGTGGGGGTTGTGGGGAATGCTTGATGTGGACTTTATTTATCATAGAAATTTGTGTGTTCTTGTGTAGTGTTTTACCTCATGTTATTATTTTGTTTTATGATTTGTCTTTTGATTTCTTTAGATTTTCCTTGTTGCTTTATTAAGTGCAACAGGATAAAATTATTTCCCTCTTATCCATATTCTTCTACTTGTATCACTTTTCTTCTATATTTTATTGCATTTTATGTCATAGTTTTGCTATTTCTCATACTAATGCTCGTGTGCAGTATTTTTGGTTTCTTATGATATGGTAGCACTGATTCTTTTTGGTCTCCATGTTATTGGCCCAAAAATATTCTTCTTTGAGTAGCTATTCCATGGCTTTTCCTCCATTGTGCCATAGGTGTACTTCCTTTTGATAATGGTGATATTTTCATACTTTTTATCATATAATGTTACTGACCCCAAGGTTAGTAGATTCATTTTCTACTCTTTATTTTTATTAAGTTCTCATTTCCCTTCATATGTTTCTCTTCTTGGGGGTATGTTATAGTGGAAGTGTTATTTAGTGGATGCACTTATGCTTTAGTTAAAGCTATTTCTCTCATTAAGATGTTTGAAATAGATCTAATGTTGGGGCATACACTCTTCTCATCCTTTGACCATGGAATACAACTATAGATTAAGTGTATAACTTGAAGTACTTCAACCTTTAGTGAATGATATGATTTATAAGGTATACCAAAATTTATGCATTATTATTTCATGTTTATCTCCTCTCTATCTTTTTCTTCTAGTTTCTAGAAATTGTTCCTAGGAGCATGGTCTCTTTCATTTTGGATCTCTTTCTAAACTATTGTAAGTTTGAGAGGGTTGATCCTTGTTTTGACCCTTATTTTGACTAATAGTGGCTAGTGAAGCCTGGTGTTGTCATGTTTTCTTAGGAAGACACATGTCCTTATGCTTGTGTTGCTTTTTCTTTTTCTTTTTGGGACATGGAATTCCCTTCAAGTTCATTCCTTTGATGAACTAACTAACATGTCATAAAAACCTACTAGACCATTTGCTTCATCTTTGGTGGGTTGAATAACATACTTCACACACTTCCTAGACCATTCAACACCATCCCCTTTTCTTTTGTGGAGACCTTTCCCCAATTCCTTTTCTTTTTCTAGTGTGATTCACAATAAGGAACACAAACATTATTAGGCAAGTAACTACAATCCTTTTGTAGAAATAATTTCACTTACTATGATTCTAGATGTGATAAAAACTCAAGCCTATTGGGGGCTTGATGATTTATTTTCCTCCTAAGTCAAGATAAATGTTTCCCTTTTCTCTTGATCTACTTTACAGTGAGTTTGAGGAAACTCATACTCTTTCTAAGGTGGGTCTAAATTTATAGTACTAGCATTGAGGAACTTTCCTTTTAAGATTTTTTAGCTTCCTCTTCATAATTCCCTCTTCAGACAGATATGCCTACTCTCGATTTTCTTTTTCTCATATCTTCTTCTTGTTTCCACCCTATCCTTTCTAGCACCTACCCCTTATTTTAGTGGCATCCAAAGGTTAATCTCAAAGACCAAGTCCACTTAGGTCAACCTAGATTAGACTAGATTGACATAGTCATTTGAGATCAACCTTATCTTGGACCAAGTTGACCTAGTCCCTAGAAGTTCCAGTGCTTAAGGCATGAAAGGTTCGAGGATTTAATTAGTGTTTTACCATTATCCAACTAGCCTATATTATTTTCCTTCCTAAAAAATCATATATAAGGGGACTTGAAGGCTTCATCTTCACATTGCACATTCTCAAGATGTCTCATTTGTATCTAATATGATCATATTCTCAAGCTCTCTTTCTCAAGTCCACATTTTTTTCCTTTTTGCATTCAAAGAGTTCAAGTATTCAAGTTTTTCAATCATTCAAACATGAGGATTTATATCTAGTGTCGAAGGATCATTTGTGAGCATTCCCTCTTCAAGATCTAGCTTACTGTTGACCATCAAGGGAGGAGATCTACATTGAACCATTCATCATTTTCTTCTTTAATGCACTTTTATATCCATTTTACCATGATGGGATTATGGAAGATTCATTTTAAAGATTTGAGATACAATACATTTGTAATTCAAGATCTACATTATAGTTACATACAAAATCCTTACAAACAAGGGTTTCCAGAAAGGTCAATCCTAACATTTCTCTTGTATTTTAGTCATTTACATTTACATTTCTAAATTATGATTAATTCCTTAACCTAAGGCTTGAATAAGAAAAAACCTCATCAAACCCCAATCTCTAGACCTATTTTTATTTATTTGAAGGTTGGGATCAAAACAAATTACAAATCTAGAACCTACTATTCACAATATTTCTAGACTCGTCAGATGAAGATCATTGGACTACATCAACCTAGTCATAAGACATCTTCCCAAGTTGAAGTAGTCTTTCTATCTCTAAGTCTAGAGAGGTTTCAGGGTTTTTTCCTTTTCTCATTTTATTCTATCATTGGAAGACAAATATTTAGATACAATTTAGATCAAAAAGTTTTGGAGAAAAAACATATCTCATCTATAAATTTCAAGAGAGTACATTTACTTGTATTCTATTCTTCTTTATAATTCAAATTTAGTGTTAGCTCCCTTCTTTTTTGGGTCTTAGGTAATATTTGAAAATTTCCCTCTAACACATTTTTGAATGGCTTACTCACCCTATAAAATTAAGGCCTATAACCCTATTTAAAATTCTTCTATTTTACCACTAAAAAGGGCTCACCCTCCAAGGAAAGATGGAAAATGGCACAAAGTATTAAGGGCTCAAAAAATTAACAAAGGAAAAGATCTAAGCAAGGGGGTAAACCTTGTCTAGGTGAGTGTCATTGTACCTTCCTAATTACTCTACTGAGGATAGGCATAACAAGGTAATTTTGGGATCAACCACATGGGTTAGAGACTTATAATCTATGTAGGATGTCCCTTCTTTGAGTAGTCCAACAATACTACCTCAATTATCTTGATTATTGTGTGAAACCCAACCCAAACCAAAGTTTTTTATTTATTTAATATTTTCAATTATTAATTAACCCATACTTGAGTTAGCCTATGTTGGGACATGACCTCCAAGCAAAGGATTCCCTTATTAACACTTTTGTGTGCCCACACCTATGGTGGGCTAGCCACCTAGGGTATCTACCCTACTCAAGAAAACTGAACATATGTATCCACATAATCACATTTAGGTGCTTGACTAGACATAACATGCACAAGACCTACCTAGTATGAAAAATAACATGACAAATAATCCACAACATCAAATCAATGAAGTACTAAAACAAGAAATAGTAAAATTGTGCATCCATCAATTATAATTTCACTTCTATTTATAATAGATATTCTTTAATTATATCTATCAATATATCAATCAATACAAAAGATTTGATTCACATAGTTGCACATCGTTATTTCTTTAACCAGAATCTCACATTTATTTGGCATAGTTGCACATATTTTAAGCATGTCAATACATTTGTAAAGAGGCACATTTACACAAAATTATAGCACATATTTTTGTAGAGCCATGCATATAGTTAAGAAGTACATTTCTGAAGTAGAACAACACATTTTGTTGAAGAAAACAATATAAATGAGTACAATCAGTATTTTTCAATTGAACAATATATTTGTACTTCTATTCGAGACACTCCAAAAATATATATAAAATCATATGAATTGAATTCCTAGAATAGGTGGTATCAAATAGAGTCCTTCTCATCATTCTTAGGATAAATCTCTAGTTTGAGAGTTCCTCCATCAATTCCTCTTCAAGGAATTCAATTTCTAGCAAGTCAACCAGACTGAGGATTCATAAAACAAAAGACTCATCATGAAGGGATTTTTTCTCTAGGATGATGGATGAAGATTAGACAAATAAAGACACATATAGCACCAAGAAAAAACATTTTATATAATTATCTAACCTTTTAAATGTATTTAAATAATTGTTTGACTGATAGAAATGGAAAGAGATGAAAGATACTTTTCGTCTTATGCAAAGAGGATGGTTACATCCTTTCTTGCAAGCTACCAATCTTCCTAAATCTTCCTTTAGTTGGGTTATTCCTGTACTTTTTGATTCCCAAATTATTCTTGTGCAGATACATAGTTTTAACTATAGTCTTGGCCATGTTCTTTGATATGTGTTTTCATCCCTAGGTACCTCCTATTTTATAGAGTAACAATATTGTTAAATAGGTTGTGTCTATTGCAACCAACACTCTTATTAAAGTTTAACTTTTTATATATATATGCTTTACTTGATCTATTTAATAAACACCTCTAGTTTCCAATGTCAAGATAGTTCTAAGAGGTTAAATCTCAAAGGCTCCTTGTGGTGCCATGTTTGGGTTGTGTGATTTTTCCCAAGAGGTCATAGGTTCCACCCATGAGAGCATTTTTGTTGTTTGTAGTCTTCCATGCTTAGTTTAGATATGAGTTCAAGGTTTCATTCTAAGATAGAAATCTTGAAGAATTGCATAGATGAGCTCATTGAGTGTAATATTTGTATGAGTGGTCGGTTCAAGGTTCAAGTCTCTTGAATTCTAGTATCTTGTTACTTTATTAATTTAGCTATAGGTTATTATTTATGCAAGAAAGTATACCCATTACAAAAAAAACAAACACACAAAATAAATAAATAAATTTTAAAAAGTATATATGCAATTTTACTCAACATATATGCTTGCATCCATATTTACTAGGGTAAACATGTACACTTTTATGAGCAACTAAAGTAAGATGAAAGTAAAGAAAAAATAATTACAAGAATCCCCAAGACTTCAATTTGGGTAATTGGCTTCTCTATAAGGAATTCTATGCTCAAAGCATCTATAAGAATCATGATTTCATCTCCAAATCAATGAATATTTTAGAGGTTTTTTCCACCCATTCTTGCACACACTTGCATCACTAACTAGTTCATACAATAGCTTAAGCACATAAATAGGTTAGAAGGGTTAGAATCCATGGCATACATAAACCGCATGTGAAGGCATGTAAGTACATCAAAAGAAGTGTATCTCAACCATATAATGTATCATGACATATCTCCTATTTCTAATATAATCATACATTAAGTCTCTCATAATAAGTCTCAAATAATGTCACTACGGTGGAATTATAAAATATCTTAAGAGGTGTAACTGGATAAACTATACAATAAAAGGTGGTGACAAACATTAAAAAAATTGAAACGTAGTTCACAAATTAAAAATAGAATTAATTGATCCTCTTTCTTATCAATTCATCAATATTTTAATTATAATCTCAAATATTTAGTAAACTAGTCCTCTAAAGTTGAATATACAATATTAACTAAGACCTAGGAATTGATTTTCCTACTTGTGACTTCAAATTTCATTAATTTTCAAAATAATGTTTTAAGAGATTATGAAACTTGGTTGGGTGTTTTCAAGTTTTCAAATGAAATATAAATCCAAACAAGAAATTTGAACATATAAAGTAAATCTTGGTCACTCTTATTGAAAAAAATTAGTTGTCATTTGTTTCATTAGATGAATGTATAGTTACATTAGAATCCATGCTCCTAGACTTAGATTATTTCTATGTAGAATGCAAAACTAAAGAGCACTTCTAGAGGAAGTATGAAAACTTAAAAATAAATAGTACCCCATTCATTATGTTTTTCCCACCCTTAATTTTGGCACTTTGAAAAAGGAGTGCTTTGGAACCCAAAACAAATAGTCAAAATGACACTTTATAATTATGATGTGTGTCCTTTGGATTTGTTAACAAATAACATGCACTTTTACAAATAAAGGAAGTCAATTTTGAGTTGATAAGAAAAATATTCAAGAAAAATAATGCTTCTATTTTAATAAATAAATTATGTTTTGAAAACTAATATTCTTTTTTGGATTGGTAAATGGCCAAAGCTTAGATTAATTATTTTTATTTTTTGTAATTATTTATTTATGTGGTAAGTGAATTCGAACCCAAGACCTCCCACATGAGAGGCTCACAAGTTACCATTATGTTGTAGACTCTTGCCTTGTTTTGAAAATAATATAGTTATATGGAAAAAGCATAAATAGTTCACCAAAAAATATATTTTCCAAAATAAAACAACCAAGCTTAAGTCCCCTAGTGTTGAAAATAACTAGGAGCTAGAAACTCGTATCATTAGGAACTACATTTTTCTAAAAAAAGTTCCATCTTGAAATAGGACATCGCTTTCTAGTTACTTTCTAATGTCATAAAAGATGTGACCTTTGTGAACATGTAAAGTGACAGAGAAAGACATTACAATTTTCTTATCATTATGAAAATACATTATGATTTTAACACACATTGCATCTTTTTTAGTTGTAAACCACACACATGAGTATAAAGGACCTAAAGGAAGGCTAAAATTGTGAAATTTCAATCAATAAATGGATGTCCAATTTTGTAGATGATATTTGTAGTTTATTAATTACTTAAAATAATTAAATAAATTTGAAGTATATTGTAATTGAATCATCAAATCAATGTTATTGTGCCAAAACTCTCCCCCCGCCCCCCCCTAGAAAAATGAAAAACAAGTCAATTATGTATTATGAATACATATATTTGAGAAAATATCCTTTCAAAGTAGATATAATAAACAAATCAAGAGTTCATCAATTTATCTCTTGACCCATGGAAAGGGGTAGCTTCATGCTAGGTTCCTAAGCTCTCAGTATCAAGCTCTTGAATTATTCAACAATGACCCCTAAGAGATGAGATAGTTCTCTAGCATTCTCTAGAGTGAGAATGGAATGGTATAATTCTCAATCATATAATTTGAAGATTTTTGTAAAATGATCCATGACATTTAGTGCAATGGCAAGCCTCAAATATGTCTACAAAATGAAGCTTCAAAAAATATGTATTCTTGAAATTTAGTAGCATTGGGAAGGAAACAAAAACAAAACAAAAAATGTAAAAAAATGCTCCTCATGCAGATCACTATCTCAAGTGTGAAGTTGACTTGAGATGATGGAAGTTCCTCCATCATTTGATATCTCCAAACATGTAGGTTGAAAGAATGAAATTGTGATTAATAGGACAATATTTAATGACCTTTTTATGATCTGAAATGTCCTACCCTACTCCATAAAGTTGGGTAATTTTTTTTTGTAATTGACCTTTTATAGTCATGTCTATCATTTGGAGTGCATTCTTTCCAAAGTGAATGATAAATCTTTCTCTTAATGACAAATCAATAATGTTCTTATGTTCAAAAAATACAAGAGCTTCTCTATGTTAGAGTAATAAAGTATTTACTTATTAATTAAATCATAGTGATTTAATTTTTAAGCCACTTATTAACTCTATTTCACTTAAGCTAAACTTTGGAAATATGCTAAGTAATTCTTTTATTAATTATTATCATTTTACGTAGGATAACCTTTTTTAGCATTTCAATCTCCTTTATAAGGATGACCTCTCTTTATAATTATCAATTGATTCACTTTTAATAATAGCAATTTCTCTTTTTGTTCACTAAGAATATCTCATCTATGGATCTGGGAATTTGAGACTCCATAGTGTTTGCTTCTATCTGATAGATGTTTGCATGAAGGTGATCCTTGGGAGCTATGGGGATGATCTTTCATCAACTTCAACATGGTATCAGAGCTCCAGATCTTAATGCCCTTGTTCTTTTCTTGAGAGATTTGACATCATTTTTTAGATCTGTTGCTTTAAGAGGATTTTGGACTGGATCTAGGGGGGGCTATTTTTTGGAGCACTTTGAGCCCAAATGGACATCAACATTAAACTCAAAGTGATTGGAAACCCCCATTTCCATATAAAATATGTCTAATTTAGATGTTGCTCGATTTTTTAAAAAAATTGTTTTACACCTAGGCCATGTTGACTTAGGCACACATCCCAAGGAAGAGATATTTCTGAGTAACAAATATTATTGAAAATTTCATTTTTTTGCAAAAATGCATGTGGAAGTGTTTGGAAGGGCACAATCCTAGCGTGTGTTTGTGGCTTTCTTTACTATCCCATGCTTATTGGTGAAGGACTCTTTTGGGAGGCATTTTGTTTTACATTAAAGGTACTGTAGGTACCTGCTCATGCAGGCCTATGGGCCCCATAACCGCATTGGTAATGGCTCCACCACACATTTCACACCATCAAATTTGATTGGCCTATTTTGGATGGGCATTTTTAGGAGATCGAGAGGTCACTTCAATGTGTGTGCTCACCCAGACTCCTGGCTTCTAGAGCATCACTCCATTCTTAATGTGTCATGCTCTCTTTTGAGATATGTGTGCTTTCTTGATTGGAGGAGAAAATCTTTTTTGTGAGTGAAATTTTTTGGAAAGCAAAAATTTTGCAGTGATTTTGTGGTGTTTCCTGACAGTAATTCCGGCCTTTTTTCTTAAGCTCCACACATTTCTAGATAGATTTGGCGTGGAGAGCATTTTTTCCCCTTTTTGGCAAGTTACAGCACTATGTTTTTTTGCCTTGGAAAATACATGCGTATGCATGCATGTGATTGCGATTCACTCTATAATTCGTGATCTAGTTTTTGACTTTGGCATGGCGATGGAGTTTTAATTAAACCTCATTCAAGCCTCTGAACTCTAGCTTTAGAGCTTGGATAAAAGGTGATTTTTTCATCATGATGGGAGTCGATTTAATGAGGAGATGATCTCCACAGTCAGTGTTGACCTATAGGCGGACCTTATTTGGGTCCCATTTATGAGTTCTGATCTCTCTACTGCAACTTATTTACAGGCATTGGAGCTCCTGCTATAGCGATTGGTCGCAAGAAATGACTCAGTAATAGAGGCGCTATTATTTTAGTCTCTAATATCTCCAATTTCATTTGAGAAAATCATACGACTTGATGTTTTATGGGTAGCCTTGGTGATTTGAGAAGTTCAGTGGTATTTTGATTTCCCTCAGTGGTGTCCATTAGTAAGGGTAGTTTGCAGATTGACTTGGATGTGCTTTTCTGACATTTTTTTTGTCATTGATTAGAGTTGCTCCATCCTAGCATGTGTTTCTTTTTCCAAGTGTGGGGCCATTCTTGGCTACGTGGACATCTATTAAGCCACATATTTTTAGCATGAGGGTTGTTCCAGATGTTTCTTTTCCATCGGTGGTATTAACATGTCGATTTCCCTTCTTAACTATTCTACTGGTGATTGTAGTATTCGTATTTCTGCACACATGCTTATTATTTGGCAACCATAATATATTTTTTTCCAACACTAGCGGTTTTCCTAACATGTAGTTTTGTTGAGCAAATTTATTTTTCGATAGGGGTTAGTAGTCTAGCATTTCTTTGCATCGATGGTTGGTTGACCATCAAATTTTAGCTCATCACTTGCTAACATTAGTGCCATGTCAGTACTACATCAACACTTTAATCACCCTTTCAAGCTCTGTTTGCACCTATCTTCACATTTTTTTCTCATATCTCCAGCATACAGAGTTTTTTTTTTCTACAAATGAGATATTGTGGAAAGTTGGTTCCATGTTCATCACAGTAGTACAAGTATTTTCATTTTTGAAATTTTTTTTTAATGACTTTTTTTTCTGTCAAAATTAGGGGTAGATTTTTTCATTCTTGGAGACATATCTTGAGCATTTGATCTTTGGTTTGAGAATTTTAAATTATATTGTTGGAAATGACTTTCTAATCACTTTGAAGTGATGTTAGTTGTTTTTCATGATTTTTCTCAAAGAATATTCTAGTATATCTTTTTCATTTTTGCATTCTGGTGGATATCTTGATTGTTTCAGATCCATGAATCTCTTGTTTTTCTTTAGATGATTCATCATGGGTTGTACTATATGTTGTATCAACCTCTATTTATAAATCATTTGTATGCATTATTGCAAACACACTGAGGTAAACTATCCTATTCCATTTTTTTAAATTTTTGTTTCATTTATTTTTTCTTGTTTGACCTTTTGACTTGAGTAGCGTCATTTGAGGACACTCATATAGATCATTGTATCCTTGGGATTCATCATATCTTGTGTCTTATTGTACATGCACTATTTTAACTAAAGTTTCATAGGGGATTTATCTTTTTTTTTTTTTTCCCATCATCCTGTGTCCAATAAGTTTACCTTCTATGATATTAGCCTCATAATGTGTTCAAGATTGATCACCTTAGTACACAAATATGTATATTCTTTTGTGTATCGTTATCATGGTTCCTTGACATGCAATTCTTTTTACCCGTATTTCTAGTTTTTATCACCTCACCCTAGTCTACATTAGGAGGGGTTCTTCTATTGTTTCTCGTGCTTTCTTGGTTTGACTAAGTGAGCTATGTATTGAGTTTTTAGCCCCATGTACTAGGTAGAAAAACTGGCTGGGTACCTATGCATTTTGGTGAGATGGATCAATTACCATATAGATAATATTATTTTTATTTCTACTTTGGATGGATCCTCCCATATTTAATTGATCAACTATTCAGGGTTTGGTGTTTCATGACATCTCTATCTTTGAGTTTAGTTGTTTTTCTTTGTTTGCCTCCTTATTTGATGCAAATTATAGTCTTCTCTACCTCGTCAGTTTCTATTTTAGTGGAGGATTTTCATATCAAGAGTTACTTTTGATAGATATTTGTAGTTGCTACATGCTTTAGTGGTGTTCTTCGTGATCATCTTTTGTTCCTATCTTCTGAGACATTCCCTAGTTTTGAGGCTTCTTTGGTCCTTCACTAGTTTCTTTTAGCATTTTTCCATCCCTTTTTGGAGTAAGTTTTTTTCCCATGTGGTTTTCTCTATTTCCCCACTTTTTAAAGATTTGGTTGTGCTTGGGTACCTCATTAAGCCTTGTTTTTCAGGACCCAAATTTACTTTCAGTAGTAGTTTCTAGGATTTTAGCTACTCCCTAAGTTTATCTTAAAGGGTGGTGTTAGAGTAATAAAGTAATTAATTATTAACTCATTTATTAACTCTATTTCAATTAAGCAAAACTTTGGGTATATAATAATTAATTATTTTATTAATTATTATCATAGAACCTAGATTAGACCTTTTTTAAGGTCTCGATCTTGTTTATAAGGATCATCTCTCTTTGTAATTATTAATTGATTCAATTTTGATAATAAAAATTTCTATTTTTTCTCATCAAGTATATCTCATCTATGGATATGGGAATACCAGCCTCTATAGTTTTTTCTTCTCTCTTTCTATGATAGGTGTTTTGCATGTAGGTGATTCTTGAGAGTTACAGGGTTGATCTTTCACCAACTTCAACACTCTATACTTCTATTAGTTTCCTTAAACATGTTATTAGACCATCCAATTTCCAAAAGAGGGCTGCCCTTAAAAATCATAAACCAAAAAAGAAATTAAGCTTGAAAAAGGTAAATCAACTTTATTATTTAACACTTTTAGTCTAGGAATCAAGTCCTAGTATGTGGTGTTTAAGCTATCTTACAAAAGAGTTTCTACAATAGAATATTGCATCTAAAGTACAAACCTTTGTTGACTATTATTTCCCTTGCATGTTGAAATTTAAAATATAATTATTAAGACATCTTTTGTGTTCTATTCTAACCCAAATTTCAAATAGAGCAATGGATTGGAATAATTGAGCCTTGACCCAAGCATGACTTGGGAAAAAAGGATTCTAATGTTCCTTGGTCCAAAGTCCCTATAGAGATAGCCCAGAATGCACACCCAAGAAAGATTCTACTAATGTTTTTATCTTGGTGGCTTTTGAATTGTTAAGGGCTTGTTTGATTGTTAGAACTAGATTTTGGAATAAAAATTTGGTATTCTAGATTTGTTATTATAGAATTCAAAATCCAAATAATGGTTTTTGAAATATGGTTTGGGACTATTTGATTTATGATGAATTCATAATAACACTAGACATTTCCTCCATTGGTTTGCACATTTTTGGAATTGGATTTTGCGCATTTAAAATAATTATTCATATCAAATTTTCTTTTTCACCAATTTTATTGTTAGTACAAAAAAAATAAAAAAATAAAAAACGATAATTTTGACAAATAATTTCTTGAAAGCCTAAATTGTTTTCCTCAAAATTTGAAAATAAATACCTCTATTAAAAAGAGATAAGATCATACAAAGAAGAAGATATGTGCATTGTTAATGGCCTCCTTAAAAATAATTCTAGGGGTTTCTTCTTTGAAATCCATTTTCGCACCATGTACCAAAATCCCATGCTATTATTTATACATAAGAAGGACAAATTATAAATGGAAAATAAATTTGGGTAGCATATGAAGCTACTACAAATTTTTTTTAAATTCAATGGTGTTGCTCTAGTAAATAGTGTCATTAAAAGGCCTAAATTCACAAGAAAATTTTAGGCTAATAGTAGATTTAATTTTTTGAGGAATTGGTGTGATGCACCAAAAGGGGGAAATGAAAGGCACAATGATTGTAATACATGATATGATTCTTTTTCTCAAAATTTGAAAACAAATACACTAGTTGAAAAGAGATAATGTTATGTAGAGCATGAGTTCTATGCATTTCTAATGGCCAATGCAAAACCATAAGAAGAATGCAAAGAATGTGAGCCGAGGATAACATCTGCAATGACAAATTGTTTTGTTAAGAAAATAAAATTCAAATAGGTCACATAGGGATCAATTTTTTTACTTTTAATTAATATGTAATGATTATTTTTGTCAAATTGGAATTAGAATGATAATTTGATCAATTTAACCTCTTTAGATGGAAAATCAAATTCCAGTTTTAGAAGGTGAATGATTATACCAAATTATAAATTTTTCCAATTCTAATTTAGAACTACACACCCAAACACTAAATTAGATTTTTTTTAGAATTACAAATATTAATTCCTATTAAAAATAGACCCTAAATTAACAAGCTATAGATCTCCCAAAAGAATTTGATCCTATTAAGATTAAGTGTGAAATATAGAAGAGTACTACATTGATGAAATAGATACTTCGGCTTGCTCAATTAACTTTTTCTTTTAATGAAAATAAAGCTTATTCTGACCTATAGCTATTTAATTTCTGAGCTATATCACTCATTTAAAAAATTGTGGCCACACTTAAATGAATTATATAATCTAGTCGATGGGCTATTACCCAGGTGAACCTTTGTCTGACCTCTCATCACATTCAATGGTCCAATGGAGGATCCTTCCTACAAAAACCTAAAATTTTCCCTCACCTAGATAAGGTAGCCATATTTGTGATTACACAAGATTGGTACCACATAGACAACATCCCCATAATGATTTGGTTGGCACGTAGCATTTCATGTATGTCATCA